>JAAMPD010002212.1:0-16451 GCA_025266255.1 Trissolcus basalis
ACTCCCGTGACCCGTCAAATTTCGAATGTAAACAAACTGACCTGTCAAAAATCAAAAAATAAACCGATGACGCGTGAATTGGCCGCAAGTCCAACTTCAGGGTATCATCAACTTTTTAATTATGGATGGATGGATATAATTAATTCAACTATTTGATTAATTAAATAATTAATTAAATTGTTTAAATTTTACAATTTATGTGTAATTTTGTTCAATTCTTTAAAATTTAGTGCAGTATCACTCAGGGGGGGGGGCTCCGCTCCCCGAACCCCCCCGTAGTTCTAGTAGTCTAGATTATAAAATTAGCTTTTATCCATCCTTATTTTATCTGATTACATTAATCTGAAATTTTACATTAATTTCATAGAATTTTAACCTCATAAATATTTCAGATTGTTTCAACATCAATTTTATATGACAATTTGAAGTCCTAATTCAATTTGTCTGTTGCATTTTTCTGATTCTTTCAGCCTAGAATTTTTCAACCTGAAACTCTCTGTTACTTGAACCAGGGGCAGTTCAAAATCCAACTTTGCTTCCAAGTACCTTCTAACTCGAGTTTGCACTTTTCTGAACCGTTCCAGTTGTTTGGAAGTGTCCGGATCCAGTTCTTGGGATACGTTTTTCATCCAAGACAGAGCAGCTCTGTATTCCGTCCTTGCTTTTTCCATAGCCTGGACTTTTTGCAGGGTATCTTCTATTGCACGCTGTCTGAAAGTTTCTACCTCCTGGTAGAGCCTGACCAGCGGCCCTCGGAGGGTCAACCTCTGTTGTCCAGAATACGATAACGATTTTCCAACTGCTGACATCATTTTACCCGCTCGGGTCTTGTCTTCTTTTCCAGATTCTTTCAGGAATCTTCCCATTGCGTTTTCTTCTTGAGCCAATTCTAAAATAATATCAACATTCATTAGATTCAACAATTTTACATTTTCAATCATCTAAATTATCAATATACAATTATATAAACTATAAATTTGGTTTTCTTTTTATGATCTTTTTTTTTTCTTTTTATGATCAACTAACCCTTTTTGTTTTTATATTTGTTATACCAGTTTTTATTAATATCAAAAAGGTTAAATTAGTTGTTTAATTGATATTACAATTGAACCAAAATTAAAACTTGGTTCAAATAAATTTCATGTTATGAATAAATTTGTTATGACATTACTGCATAGTCTCTCTTGGTATTTGTCAATGACTCGTTGTAAAAATGCGCAGGATTCCTGGATGCTGCGAAAGAGTTCAAGTTTGGCATCGAGTTCGGCGTCGGAGGATACGATGCACTCGTCCTCCTTTTTGCCGAGCTTCCTTGACAGTGTTTGTTTTGTGACCCAAAAGTGGTGCTGCATCTTGGTGATCGTCGACTCGTTGCCCACATCGCTTTTTTCCACCCACCTATCAAAAGACCCTCCGGAGATTCCTCGCGCGTTTTTGTCACTGAAAATGAATAAATTCCGCTTTAACAACAACGTCTTTCAGTTTGAAAATAAAATGTCGGATTATCTGCATCGGGAAAATTCTACACACTAATCCTGTCTCATAATCTGACAATGTTTATGTTAATTTGGAGAGCTTATCATGTAAGTTTTAGATAACATTTGCAGCTGCTCAAAAATGTCAATTAATAAAACGACCAATTAATTAACCGTACTTACTATGCGTTCATTATTGATTATCGTACTAGTGATGTAACAATTCAACGGGACTTGGTAGAAAATATCACATCTAAACACACGGTTGAATGAAGTTTGACGTTTCATGGATTTGACAGGTGACATACGACAGCAGCAGCCATTGTCGCGTAACTTCTAGGGACATGTCTCCGATCGACTCTACCAACGTTAGGGACTTACAGTTTCGTTTTACAGTGATGGCAAGCCTTAAACTTTACATTGAAACAACCCCTGTTTAATTCAAAGACAATTTTTAATTTACCATACAAAATAACGAGGATTACAAAATTCTTAAATGAGGTGGGTTTTAACTGATTGAACATAATTAAAAGTATACAAAAAAAAACTCATGAGCACACATGATCGTTGGTGCAAAAAAGCGAACAATGATTGACGACATTAAATTAAATTACATTCGTTTTTACGGTCGATGAAAAAAAAAGTTTTACCTAAAAAATAAAAAGTACAAACTAAAAGTCGAATCTTTCTTTTTTCTCGTTTCTTTTTTCAGTTTTCGTTCCTTCTTTCGAGACGATCGATGACTCTTTTGTAATTCTTTTCCAGGGTGCGGAATTCCATTTCGAGTGTCTGCATCCGCTGCTCCGCACTAGGGAGGCACAAATTTTGACTCGAGGAGCTCGTTTGTCCAGCATTCTTGTCCATCGAGGCTTTCATCGCCATCTATTTTTTTCATATTCTTCTGTTCGCGTTTGAATGGGATGTTCAGGCGGGTTTTTACATCTAATCTATACTGACGGTACTCGTTTTCGTTGAGACATCCGTTACAGCCAGTCGTAAGATCTCGTACACACGTCTAGCTTGTTTCTATAAAACAAAAAGAAGATTACATAATTTTTCATTCGTTCATTTTTTTTAGTTATCAATTTATTCAATCTAATAATTTCCAACTGTATTGATTTAACAATCAAATACAAAATATAAATTTAAAAATGTACATTACCTTATTAACCTTGAACTTCTCCTTAGCTTCTTGTGCCATAAGTTTGTTGAAACCATTCGAAAGGTTTTCCTTAGCAAAACTAGGCAGGAGTCTCAGATTACTAGCGTCGACATAATCTCGGATACGTTGAAAGGGTTGAGATGGATCCTCAACTAAAAATAATTTATTATTTTATTGATTTATATGAATTTCGATTAATAATTAATAACGTGGGTACAAATGACACTATTATACGATCCATGAGATTAGCCAACAGAATCGCTAGACAAGTCGATTATTTCGATGTGTCTTTGTATACATTTAGGAAGCAGATGACCAAATTATCGATCGACTCTTTCTTGTAATAATGTATACATGCTCAAAATGAATGTGACAATAGTATATATATTTTTTTTTGTAGTCTGATAAATCAAGGGTTCTTTCCCGTTTATAATAATAAATAATAATAATAACTTGACAATTCAAACTTTTTCAGTATTAGTTTTATAATTTGTAAATAAAGAAGTTAAAGTAAAGATTTACCTGTGATATCTGTAACAGTACTGTCTTTAACAAAGTACCGATAAATTTGTGAAAGGAATTTAGCTCCAAGACCAATGGTTTGGAATAATGGCAGGATTAAAAACTGCGCTATTCTTGGTCTCTTGTGCATCGGGTAAGCGTAGTACATATAAACTGTAGCAAATCCAACAGTATCATACAAAGTCTCACCATCCTGCGACTTGAATTTTTCGTATCTAAAATTAAACAAATCATCAAAATAATAATAAAAGAACAATTATTACAATTATAACAAGATTAATTTTAACTTTACAGAATTAATTTTTAGTATCTGAATAGGAATCTGACTCGATTATCTTACAGATTAAAAAATATCCAGTTCTCATCATCGACATCAACATAATTGGCCGCGTCGATGTACCAAATTGCAAAAGTACGAAGTCTCTTGTGGTACTCGAGGTATTCTTTGTCTTTGATGTCACCTCTATAAACTTCAAAGTGTCGGTAGCCGTCTGCAAAATTCAACTTTTACAATCCAATGCTCGTCAACCCTAATAAACTCATTTTATCAACATTTTAACAAATTTACCCTCAGCAGTAAACGAGGACACAAATTCCCCGTACGGTCTGAACTTCTTGTCTTCATCGAGGCTATTAATAAAAGTATCTAAATTGTTGGTGTACGTTTCTGAGATCCAGGGGACGATTTTTTGACAGATATTATCCGGTTCCATACCCTCGCTCAAACACGGTGGAATTTTTTCCGCATATGTCACTCCTAGGAAAGTTTTCAGAGAACCAGCTGAGTAATACAAAAATACTCTTAGATCTTTGTAACCGAAGATGTTCTCCCTGAAACAAAAATTATTTTTTTAATCAAATACAAAAAATGGAACATTCAATTTGAAAAATACATTGTTAATCTTGAAAATAATACGATTGATTATATACAAAGACTAATTTTATGTAACAAAAACTATGGAAAATTGTTCTCAAGTAGTAGTACTAACTTTTCGCCGAAAACTTGGTGAGACATGTCCGGACTGAACGAATAAGCATCGTCTTTGATGTGCCTAACACAACGCACCAGCTTCAATTCCACAGCTTCGTTTGAATCGGCGATGAAGGGTTTAATACGGGCACTTGTAAACTCATCCATCTTAATCTAAACAAAATAATATTCAATTAAAAATCACATTTTCAAAATGAAAAAAATGATAAACAAACGCAAAACAACTTTTTGCAATCCTTTCATTCCAACTTTTCAAGTCCAATTCAAAATTCGTTTGGAATCTCTGATTCTGTTTATAAATTGCAGAGAAAAAAAAATCATTCAAACACTGATAACCTCAATCAGCGATTTTAAAATGTGCCACTTCCAGGAAGGATGATTTTTGATGATTTGTTTTAGGAAGGAGTGTTTATAGGATGGGCGAAAATTGGATGTTAATTTTTGGAAAATCAAATTTGTTTTTGTTTGTTTGAATAAGAATGGCAAGTTTGCAAAAAGTTGTTGGAATGTAACCTTACAGATTGTTTGTCTTGTTACGTACCTTTTGCAGGGATTAACAAACGTATGTCCTTAAACAACTGTGAAGGCAATTATTGATTGGCGCACTTTTTTTGTTTATTGAAATTTACATGTCACACGTTAACGAGCATGCAGCTGAAGAAAACATGTAGAAGTTCTTGGCGCCAAAATATCTTTAACAGACAGTCTTCTATTGTGAACATCGTGAATTGTAAGTTAAGAGAGGGGGGTCGACGTATATCGTATCCTTCCACAACAGTAGCGCCACCACGTGATTAACTTTGTGGGGAAATTCAACTTTTCTACATCAAAAGAAACAATCATAAAAATACAAAAGATACTTCTTAATAAATTCAACACTAAAATTGAAATTTCTTGAATGTACTTTTCATGCAAAAATGAATTAATTAAAGGAACAATTGGCGATAGTTTAAATCGAATTTTTATTACAAAATCTTGGATCGTGTAATCGTAACATTGATGAACAAAGATATAAAATGAGAAAAAGTAATACAATAAAAGTTAGAGCTTGGAAAGTGCATCGTTGACTTGGTCCGCCACTTCGAGCATTTTCCTCCACTGCTGAGGCGTAAGGAAAAGACCTGAAAAAACATGTTCGACCTTGTTAATTGTTTTGTTTATGTAAATATGAAGAGTGGTGGAGGAAATTTTACCTTTCTTTGAAGGTTTCATTTCAGACGTAGCTTTATCCTCATATTTTTCTCTGACATCAACGTAAACTTTGCCTCTGAACTCTTTGACCTCAACAAACCTATTGTTGCCCAAGTCCCAGCTTTTTTCATCTCCATCAGCTTTCTCTTCTTTCTTGGGCTTTTTAGCTTCCGGTTTTTTGGTCTCCTTCTTTCTTTTCTTATCCTTAACTTCAACCTAAGAAGACAATCAATAATATAATATTACATAATAATGATAACATCAAACTAGATGAAGTCAAGAAAACTGACAATGTAAACAATAAAAACAATTAAAAAATTACCTCGCTATCGCTGCTATCGCTGGAAACATATTCCTTGGATTTGGGCATTGTAACGGTTTTTCTGTAAAGTAAAACACGTGAAAATTAAAAACTTATATTTTGAAATTGATCCTTCTTGTTGCTTTGCAAATTTGATCTTATGAAAGAATTCAAGACAATACCAATAAGAAAAGAATATGAATATGAAAACGAAACTATTCAATTGTTGTCATGTTCTTTTAACCTTGAGAACAAAAACAATTTCTTTTCGAATGACAATTTTTACGATTTTCGATTATTGACAATATTTTTTAATTGCTGATTTGATGAAAATTATCATATTTTATAATGTAATAAAAAATAACCAAAATACTTACAATCCTTTTCAATTTGCAACGAACAATGAACTCTCGGCTGCTAATACACAATAGAACAAATTTTCCGGCAAAGGGGGCGACACTGTGAAAAAACAGTGAACTCAACCTAAATTGACGAGTTCAAAATAACAAAAACAATGGATTTATAATTTTTATTCTGATGATTCATTCAGTTGGATGATTTTTTATATTGCAAAAAAATTGTTTAAATATTTATATCATCGTGTTGAAACGGGTAGAATTCGAGATAATTCTGCTTACTAGATTTTGCAACAGTGGTGCTCAACCACCTGTTGACGTCAAAAATTCGCAAACACAAAAATAGTAAAACAACAAAAAGTGTTTAATTACAAAATGAATGACAGCGAATTCGGTCATTACACTTTATCAAATGAAACCCTTGTTAAATTGGCCAACGGGATTTATCCAAGAAATGTTAATTTCGAAGAAATCAAATTATGGAAATCTGTTGCTAATGAGGTTAAGTTTTATTTCGGCTTTTTCATTGAAATTTAATTCAAATTAAACATTAATTGTATTATATATATTATAATTATATAACATATTATATATAAAAATATAATAAACATAAATATGTAAAAAATAATTTAAAAAATTAAACTTGAATATTATTTGTTTATACTTGACAATTTATTTTGTTTTGAAATTTAAACAATTATTTTGATCATATATTTGAAATATCATGACTGTTCAAAATATCGAGTTTTCTTTAAAAAATATAAATTTCAGATTGACGCACAAAACACAATCGTTCAACAAAATGAAGAAAATAAAATAAAAGATGAAGAACCACAAGAGAGATCAAGCAGCGATATTGAGATCGCAAGTCAATTTTACTTTTCGCAATCCAGCAACAGCAATCCATTACCAGTTTCTGAAAATTTCAACAATGAAGAGCCCATCAATAGAGACCAAGACGTCTCAAAATTATTGTTAGAATTTTTGGAGCAACCGAACGGTGTTTTTGATATAAATTTACTAAAGGGTTTGACGACATCGGTTGTCGCACAAACTTTGGAAAATTTGAGTAAATACTTAACGATGACTGGTTTACTCAACGTTTTAAAAGCAATGAACGAATTCAATTCCGAAGACAGAATGGCATACTTGGATATTATTTGTGACAAACTGATTTTGAGTAAAGTAATATTTTTTGTCTGTACAGCCCTTTAAATTTCTTTTTTCAAAAAATGTGAAATTTTTTTAAAATTTTTGTTAGTTAAGCGAAATTGGCCTGAGTGAACGAATGGTACGAGACAGCATAGTGGAACTGACCAAAAAGTATCCAGAACAAGTTCAAAGGGCAATTTACGTTCCAAGTTTAAATCGTGAATTGGAAAGTGATTGCGTTGTCTTGGATATCATTGAAGTATTTGGTCCGGAGAAAAATGATGCTCTGTTAATGTAAGTAAATTCAACAAAGTAGAAATCAAATTAAAAATTACTTTTGTAACGAATAAAACATGTTTGAAGAAAATAAAAATGCGATACTTTACTTTTTTCTAGAGACTTCACAACTCATGTAAATGAAATCAAAAGATGGCACTTTCAAGTGATTGGAAAATTGATCTCGACGCCAATCAACGAAACGTCGAAAAACCTGCTGGTTCAGATGTTTTTGGACAAGTGCACAGTTTTTTCTGACAGCACAGATTTTGGCAAGTTGATGGCAGCTTTCATAACCGCCGGTGCTCCATTCAACATTGCCGAAACGAGCATTTTAAAAGAGATCGCCGAGACACACAATTCTGCATTAAAAAGAACGCTGAATAACGCTGTTAAAAAATTGGAACATTACAGTCACTTAATATAAAGACAGCATTTTTATAAATAGAATTCAATACAAATACTTTATTTTTATATTCTAATTTATGTACAGTTTATCGTATAAAATAAAATGAAATAGACACTTATTAATTCAAACCACAAGTGATAACGTTAAGGCGACGTGAACCGTGTGACTTCGAGGATTTTTTCATTGTGCGCTTCTTGATCCTTGATTATTTTCGCGTACTTCTGACTGTCCATCATATCCTCATCATCCAACATTTCTTGCATTCTTCGTTTGTAACTGCACATTAATTTTAAAGATTAATTCCCTTTTGATATCTTTAAACTGACATTAACATTTTAATATCCTTACATTTCGCTGTCTGGGTTATTTTCTTGATTCCTGCATTTTTCAAGTTTCTTTTCCAGACCTCGGATTAAATCTCGCGGTGGAATTTCAACACATTTAGCCATGGATCTGATCTCTAAAAATGAATGATATTCCATTACCTTAGTTCATCTCAGTTCCAACTTAAAAAAAGGGAAATCAAATGTGCTTACTTTTAACGGCTTCAATGATACCGGCCAAATGTTCTTTAGAAAAAAGTATATCAGTAACATAGTTATCTAGATTTGCTGAAGCTTTAGATGCCGAGTGCAATATTGCCGCCAAAGCCACTTGACTCGGAGTGTACAACAAAATACTGTCAGTCAAGAATACTTTTTCGAGAAATTCATCTATTGACTGTCTTAGTCGCTCTGGATCTTCAAGCTGAGAGTATCTTGTCTGAAATAAAAATTTAACTTAATTAAAATAAGGTTTTTCTTTTTATTCGTCATTACTTATTCAATTGTATAATAGTTTCGTGAAATTGAAGTGAAGAGTCGATTTCGCAGCCTTGCCAATTTTTCTCAGAACAGATCTGATCATGACCGACAAGTGTACAAAATTTCAAATCGATTCAACTCTCGGAACATTACCAAAATAAAAGTGCAAGCGTATATCAGACGCAGTTCGCCCGGGCTCACTTTGGGGATTGGCGAACATAGCGCGCAGGGAGCGCAGCCCCCTAGTACATGAAATATTATCATGAATATTATGTTATGAATAAATTTACTTTGATTACCTTGATATCAATCATGAAACCCTCCACAGGTCTAAATGGATTGTGAATTGTCAAATGATAATTCAACTGCTGCATTAACAGCAATTCATTATTCAAAATGATATCAGAAGCTTTTTCCCTGTCACCTTTGATATTTGCTACAAACTGTGATATTGATACATTGAATTCCTCGACCTAAAATCAAGAATAGATGTCAAACTGTAATAATGTAAATAGTATGAATTAATTAATTGTTGATAAGATTTGAATGTAATTACTTTGCAGGCTAAGTAAACGCAAGTGACTAAAATTTCTTTTGGATGATAGTCCATCACACTGTTCCTCAAATAAAATCTTTTGAAATAATGTAGGGCTGTAGCTATAGTCGCCCTGGGCATGGGAGGATTAAATCGTCGACAAAAATCCTTCAGATGATTCTCGTAGAAACGTATTAATATTTGCTCCTCCGTGACTGAGAGAAAATGTTTCGCTTGTTGTTCGAGCTGTTGGAAAAAAAATGTTTCGACAATTATCGTAAATGACAATCAAAATTTATTTGTTTTGATTTTTAACAGAAGATTTCAAAGAAGAAGATAACCTGTACAGAAAAACTTTTTTATGAATGAGGTTTACTTGTGAAACAGGTCGCATTTCATTTTCAACACAATTTGATTTCAATGTGAATCAATTTAATATTCAATAAGTTTGTTACTAATTTTGTAACAAAAATATGAACAATTACTTGAATTTACTTACTGTCATATTTGTCCCATGTTTTTCAATGAACTTTTTATTCGTCCGTGCTCTCAGAATTGCGAGATCACTTTCATCGCTAAATAGCCAAAATTCTTTTTGTGTGCTCGTGGGAAACATTTTAATCAGTTTCAAAAGAATCGTTTTTTAAAGTTTTCTTATAAAAATAAACACCACATTTATTATGTTCAAGATGCCCTGAGATGCCCAAATGATGTGAATAGATAGCTAGTCGTACAAAAATTATATTTCAAACTACTTTACCGACTAATATGCAAGTTGGATATAAGGATATAAATTTATATGTTCATAACTTTTCGTTCCAGTATATCAATATCTATTTACTGACCTCTCAAAATTTATTAATTTTTTCACACAATAAAATGCGCACAAATACTTTCTTTCATTTTTATTAATTTGAATTTTTTATTAAGAAAAAAGCGCCATCTCCTGGTGAACGATCCGAAATACAATGAAGCGTCACACGATTTTGCCGATGTCCCTTTGTACACTTTTACAATAATGAACATTTTATCGCATACCTTATTACGTATAACTTAACGAATATTTAATTAAATATACAAGATTTATTAAATTTTATTTCACATAAATGAAAATCACCCGACTTATCAATTGCTATGCCGACTAGAATCCAACTTGCATATCAGTCGGCAAAATAGTTTGCAATATAATTTTTGTATGACTAACTATCTATGGCTCAGTCATCATTCGGGCATTTCGCACGTCCCCACACACTTTTTATCGTACCAAATCAATACGAAAATGCATGCTAACGTGTTGTGAAAAACAATTGTTGACAAAACAGGTGTAGTTAAAAATTCACGATGAAACATACTCGTTAAGATGTCCAGTGGACGTTGAAGAATTACCAAACTACCCTTGTGAAAAAGAAATTAGTTATATTGAAAATAAAACAACTTGATTGTTTACATTTTACTTTCAACGTTATTTTTTAGTTTGCAACAAAAAAAGAGGAAATAAAACAACAAACCTAATTTGTTCAAAATCGGTTATTTTTTTCAAATACAAATTTGCAACTGTTCTAATCATGGCTTCATCCAATGGTGAGTGATAACAATTTTGAAAATTTGTTTACAGTGCAATAACAATCGGAGATTTTTCAATGCCTGATTGTTATTTGTTCGATTGTTTAAAATCTTGATCATTGTTTGTTTACTTTTGTCTGTTTGTTGAAATAAAAGTTAATTGTTGACAACTTTTTGTGTCTTCAGAGACTGTTGATAGCAAAACTCTTGATCTCAGTAATCGGCAGTTGAAAAAACTTGAAAGATGTACGTCTGATGTAAATATTGAAACATTAATAGTAGATGACAACGATCTACAACGCCTTGATAATTTGGACTCCTATTCAAACATAACTAAGGTAATGTTTTGATTTGAAAAAAAAAAGTGTACGTAAACTTGTGTACGTAAATAAAGAATCAGAGAAGTAATTGGAGATAAAACAATTTTGAAATATAATTTTTTTCAGTTATCGATTGCTCGGAATCAGTTATTACGCATGTATGGCGTGTCAAAACTGCACAATTTAGTCACATTGAACTTGGCAAACAACGGGATATTGACCATCGAAGGGATCAAGGAGATGCCCAACTTACAAACCTTATGCCTTGCTGGAAATAATATTAAGGTAAGTTTTTTCTTAGTAATAATAAATATAAAACAAGCAACGAAATGAAAATGATTATAAATAATATTGAAATTTCTTTTTTTTACAGTCAATTGAACATTTGCATACAAACACTAAATTGGAACACTTGGATTTATCCGAAAACAGTATCAGTCATATCTCCGATATGTCATACTTGCGAAACCTAAAGGTACCTTTAAGAATTGAACGTTGAAGTTGAATTGCAACCACTAACCGATTCTGTGGATAGAAAGATTTGTTGCATTACTAATTTGTTTTCCGATAATTCTTTTAGGAATTATTTTTACATAACAATCGCATCATAACGCTATTCCAGTGCGAAAGATACTTGCCAGCGTCTTTAGAAACTTTCACCCTCGCTAACAACAACATCACAGACTTGAACGAAATGTCTCACCTAACTAATTTAACTAATGTCATTCATTTTTCTATTGCTAATAATCCGTGTGTTAGCATGTCAGGTAACAGTGTGTATCCTTTGAAAAAAATCAATTTTTATCTTCCGCTCTGCTTTAGAAATGTTTACTATTTAATTACTTAGTATGTTTGTCGGTATCTTTTTTTCCAATTGCATAATTGACATTTTTCTGAATTATTAGCTACTAGTGGGTTTGATTATCGACCTTTCGTTATTAACTGGTGCATGAGTTTAAAATCAATTGATGGATATGCTGTCGATCCTATTGAAAGGTAATTTATCATTATAATAGTCTTTCTTCATTAACCTGTGAAATGAATGACAAACATTTTTGTATTGAAATTTTAAATTTTCAGTTTGAAGGCAGAATGGTTGTACTCGCAAGGTAGAGGGAGACAATTTCGCATAGGTGAACATACTCAACTGGCACAGTATCTTGCATCTGTATGCCCTCTTTCCGGTGAATCGTTAGAAAATGAGACGGACAAAAAACTCAGACTGATATTAAGCAAAGCTCAACATCATCAAAAACAGCTAAGTTTACAGAGTAATGCAAGTTCTGTAACAAGTAGCGTGAGTCCTTCGCCTTTGAGCAAACGAAGATTAAATCAGTCAAAAATCAATTCTCCCCGACGGTCTGGTAAATGAGTTTCATTTCATTGAAAAACGTACGTCAATGAAACACAAATCAGCTAATTTGTCAAATTCCAGGTTCATCAACCGCACGAAGTTCTGCTCGGTCTCAATCCCCTGACAGAATGATTGCAAGCTGTCACGTTGAATCGATGGTGTCATCATGTCATGACAATCTGGATTCGGGTCAGATGAAAAATTTGATGTCCACGAGTTTGGATCCTTCTTTACTTAGTAACAATTTGAATGAAAAACTTCAAACAACTCAAAACAATATTGTCCATCATGAGTTGGAAGGTTAATACAATTTTTTTTTCTATTTTTGTTTAAAACAGTATCGATTTATTGGTTTTTGTGATAATGAAACAAAATTGAATTTCAGAAAAGTCAAATCTGCTACAAGCAGCGTCTAAATTAGTGCCAGTTCCAGAATCTCTGATGAGTCCGGACTTTAGACCACCTTCAGGTCTCTGTCGAATGTTACCAAAAACGTTACCAAACAAACTGAATTCTCCGAGTCAAGTCACGGTGCCTTCGAAAGTACCTCTGGAATCTGAAACGAAAGTCATCCCGGTGATGAACAATCCAAGTAAACCGAGCACGCCGAAATTGAACGCGGCGAATAAAGTTCAATCCACAACGAATAGTAATGCAAACAAAGTCACAATCGGGAAGCCCGTTTTTACAAACGCTAATGGCAAGTGTCCACAAAGTGTCAAGATCAATAATTATGTACAAAGCAAAACTCTGCCGGCGAAACGCAGCGCGAGAAATTCGCCCAACCTGAATCGAATAACACCAAGGAGCAAATCCGCGTCGGAAAAAACGAAACCGAGTCAAGTGAAGAAGAATATTAATATTGTTAATTCGTCCGCGGGAGTTATCAGCAGCGACGAAGACAGCGAGTTTTGCAATGCCAAACTGGATAATATTAAGCACAAAGCTAGTCAAAAAAGGCAACAGAATTCAATCAAAGGTATTTCATGAATCCATGGAAATTGTTAACGATGAATTTTTGTTGTACGATTTTGAATGGTTTGACTTTTGAATTACATTTGTTTACAGTTGACCCAACAACCAAAGCGGCAATTTGTATTCAAAAAATGTGGCGAGGGTATCATACAAGAAATCTGAACAAAAACACAACGGAGATTGTGAAAACGGTTGAAATGATGCGAACGAATAAGTACATCCAGTGAGTTTCTTTCGTTTGTTTCAAGTAACATTTTGTTAGTTGAAAACAAATGACAAACATTTCCTTTTGTTTAGAAAACTTTCTACTGACATGGAAGCCGCAAGATCTGCGCTTGAAAATGAACACAAATTGCAACTGTTACAAATGCAAGCGATCAATGCACTTTGGAAGAAAGTGGTCACGTTACAACCAAGTTCGGTAAAAAACGGAGCGAGCGACAGTGAAACAACATCGAACCCAAATTCCGAAGCTGTTGTCAATTTGGCACAAACGTGCAATTCTCTACAGAATCAAGTAAGCAATTAATCGATTCATAATGGTGAAACTGAAACATTTCTTGTATTTTAATACGGTATCAGCGTATTGACGGTGGCGCCACTAGCGACAATTTTCGACAACAAACTGTATGACAGATATTTTGTTTGCCTATTTTCTTTTAATTTAGAAACAAAGTAAAAAATTGTTCTGATGCAGTAAAAAGATTTTCACCAATTTGTCCAATTTTCACCAATAACAGAAGTAATTTGTAAATCGCCTCCATATAACCTCAAAATAAGAAGTCCTCAGCAGCGCCACCTGTGGACCATTAGCGACAATGTTTGACAACAAACTGTAAGACAGACATTTCACTTGTCTATATTCTTTCAATTTAAAACAAAATAAAAATTGATCTGGTGCATTAAAAAATTTATTTATCATAATATTGTTTTTTTATTGACGGTGGCGTCGCGTGATGGCAAATAACAGAACTAATTTGTAAAACACCCCCACATAACCTCAAAATGAGGAAATTGTTACATAGCAACAGCGCTACCTGTCGGCAATTAGTTTAGAAAGCAGTTTGTTGAAAAAATGCATGTAGATGGCGTACCCATTGACACTTTTTAAGATAACTAGCACAAAGCGTGGATTTGCAGGTACAACAATTACAAGAGTCAATGATGGAACTGAAAAAGTTCATGATGCAACAGAAGGTTTCAATGGATACCGGCGTTGGGACTCAAACCGAAATATCCGCCGTTCATACTCCTGCAGGAGAGGAGAACAAGTTCCCCTACCACAGGCCAAGTCGACCTCAAACGTTGTCCATTCAAACGATTCAGGAGTGCAATGAAAAAGTCAGCGCTGCTGTTCAAAAAACTACTTGCCAATCGACGGACACGACGGACGATGAAGTCAATACAGACATTTTGAATTCGAACGACAATCCGGAAGTTTTGACCTCCAACGACAATGCGGACATTTTTACCAAGCGTCAAGATTTGGAGGACGGTTTCAAAAACGCCGAATCAAACAGTTACAATGAGCTGATTGACAATAATATAATAACGGGTCAGGTAAACGAGGAGGAGCTTTGTAAAGAACTGCACAATCTCATTGAAACTGAAAAAAGACAGTCCGATAAACAAGAGGACAGAGTTTAACACAAAATGGGCGCGAGATTGTATTGAAATTGTAACATAATGCGTGCTGTTGATTCAAATTGTCTGAAAATTGAGATCGAGCATCCGTCCTTGATTGATACTAGTTGATATTGCAAAGTAATTTTAAACCTGATATTTGAAATTGAAAAGTGAGAGATGGCTCTTGTATAAAGTTTGTAAATAATTCGATTCTCAAACACTTCAAAGCTGGCTATTTTTCTTTTGGCGGGATTTATTGACACAGAAAATTGAGTCGCGCGAATGCCGGTTTGTTTGCAAGCACGAGTCAAGGTCAGCGGGTCACATTGCCCTTCATCTGACAAAATATATCGGACGAATTTTTGATTCTTTGAAAATTGTCTTTTAGGTTTTGTTTTGTATGAAACGATTGGAATGACCTTGTGATAATTGATTGTTTTTACAAATAAACCGTCGTTAAATGCTGTAAGTTAAGTGGCACTATATAGTGAATCCAAAACAAATATGGCGGCTACGGGGGTAATATGTTTTTGTAAGATAATAACGCCATTTTTGTATTTTGTTAACGTTCGAATCGAAGTAATTATGCTTAATAATTGATTATTAAACATGATTGAATGAAGGTTTGATTAAAGTTTATTGATAAAGTAGGAAAATGAATAATTTTGTATTCTCGTAGTCGCCATCATTGTTATTAATTCACATGGCGACCATTGCTTAGTTTAAAATCACGAATAATCGAACTGTAGTAGGTATTATAAAATTGATGACTGTTTCGTAATTGAGTGTTTATTGATTATTATAAAAAATATAAAAAGTAAGACTCATTTCATTCAGTATTTGTCACTTCAAACTTTTACATTCAACGATAATGCTTGTTTCTTAAATTTCACTGTGATGTTGACACATGTTTTTAACTCATTTAATTCAGTAAGGCTTTAAATATTAGGTAATAAAACTAGTCAGTAATATTTATTTTGAAATGTACCATGTATTCTGGGCTATGAAAAACCGTAACCTGTAAATTAAATTATTCAACCCCTAATTTTTTATATACATTTCAACTTTCTATGAAATTATCGACCCTACAAAGATATACAATGCAATATTATATAAATATGTTAATTTGTTATTTCATTTGATATTTTACTTATCGTTTTGTCTGAATTATAGGATGTAATTACCGATAATTGAATAAATTGGATAATGACAAATCAAAATTAGCAAACGAACTATTATATTATTGAGCAAAAAAAAAAAAAAACATTTCATTCATTGAATTTTCACGTATTAAATTTTTTTTACTACTAATTTTTTAAAGGACGTGTCTAGGTAGACCGTAAACGTCACTATAACGTCACTATAACGTCACTATAACGACACTATAACGTACTTCATTTGAGAAAAACGTAGCTATAACGTACTTCATTTGGGGAAAAC
>JAAMPD010002213.1:0-16452 GCA_025266255.1 Trissolcus basalis
GAGAGAGAGAGAGAGAGAGAGAGAGAAAAGAAAATGGAACGAGAGTTGGTGTTGCATCAATTCATTAGTGCATTACATTTGATTTAAAAAGTATTCGCATATCTGAGGCATGCACTGTATATCTTTTATGAAAAGAGCACCCAAAGCGACCGGTTTGGTTTACCAGATCCTTGTCCTTCGGCGTGATTCGCTGTTTTCGAATGCAAAAAAGACTCTTGAAGTTCCAGCCGTGCCTTAAACATAATTTTCGTTCGATTTTTCATTACTTTTTATTTGATTCAATATTTTTTTTCAGTGAACGTTAATTTGTTTATCATTTATTCCTGTCAAAAACGGGTAAAAAGGTTGAACTTATCCTGATGCAAATTTATATGTTTATTGGTAGAAATAATCCATCGTTTAATGTGAACAAATAAAGAACAAAATCGATGACGCATTTTGGGATTTTGTTGGTCGTAAAAGAATGCAAAACAAGCCGATAATGTGCATAAATCATGAGAATTTGTGAACGAAAATGTGAAGAGATTGAGAGCAATCAAGATTTCGTTAAGATAACGAAATCTCAAGCGAGGGTCTATTAGTCACACTGAGGAGTCTGCGCCGAATGACTGCAAGATAATGACCGGTCCAGACTTGGACGTCATCATAAAGAAGACAAAAAATTGTTGCGAAAACCGTGCTTGAACGCGAATCAGACGAAAATGGAAGAATGCATAAATTGCGTGCGAATTTACGTTATTAGTCTGACGTTTTATAATGATAAAAACGTTACTATATTGCTTTGCAAACGTATTCATTATTACGCAAAATAATATAAATAACAGTTTACGATCGCTTTTTATAAGAAAAACTTAACATTTCATTCGAAACATGACGAACATTAGTGGGTATACACGGTGAGCAGAGAAATAAAATGCCAGTTATATTATAGTTTATAACATATATATTTATTTGAGCTTTAATTGCATTTTAAAATACAACCGAAATAATTAAATAATGACAAATCTGGTAAAATGTTTTTCTTTTTTTAAGTCGCGTATACATGATGTATATCTTTGTGTGTATGTGTTTCGTATCGGTGTGTGGATGTGTGCACACATACAAGTGAATTCGTGTAAGAAGTCGCGCTTAGACAGCGCGTTCTTAACATCGCTGCGCCTGTGTTCTATGTGCATCCTCTCTTTCTCTTCGTTCATCACACTCTCAGCAGTCGTATATAATTACAATCATAATATTATTATTATTATGTTCGATAAATACTTTAAAATCCGCGATTGAAGAATTAGAGTTTACAAGAAGTACGTATACAAGTTTGTGTGTGTGTTTTCAAGGGTGGGTGGAAGGGAAAGAGGAAAAAGGGGGGACGGGGGGGGATTTGTGTCACGTTCCGAAACAGTTTTTGTCCTCTCAGTTTTCCGATTCTCCGGATGCCACACATTACACTTTTTGTCCGCTCGTTCCATTCATACCACTTTCGCATTCTTCCCACCTCGGCAATTTTATATATATTTATATCACTATCCTTTTGCTCCTGTTCGTTCGGTCATCTCTCTCACTCGTTTTAATATTCTTTCCTCTTTCACAATATGCAATTCATTCGTTTATTTCATTACAATCAATATACACAATCAAGTCGAGCAGTCGTTAAGTGACGGTATTTTACACCGCAATTTACATTTGTTGACGCAATAAATATCGTTGGGTTAACTTAGAAACAATAGGCGAAGGGGTTTCGGGACAGGGAGACAAAAGAAATGTACAACGGTTGGTATAACCCAGTCGCTCGGCCTGAGAGCGGCGCACTTCGTGAAATTCGATATTGCACTGTCACGTGTGCCGCTTCTGTTTTGTCCACTCACTGAGCATCGTGTGCAGGTTACCAGTCCTGCCACGATTATTATCAACAAAGAGATTCCTAGACGGGACCACGGTCCCTAACTAGTCTATGCTACTAGCCTACGCCTTAAGCTAGAGGTATACATACTGACGGTTGACCTGCACAGGTCTTAAGTAAGATTCTCTAGTCAAATGTTACTTCCAAATGGAGCGCTGCTTTTTTTGCCAACTTTTTTTTTAATCATCGTCTTTTCTCTCATAATCAACCTCTAAAAGTTTCTTCGACTTGGATAACCGTAATTCTGTCTCAAATATTAATGTTCGCGTAGAGCACAACCAGTTTTATCAATCAAAATAATGTTCTTGTTCAGCAGAATTAGCAAGGCAAAGCCATGAGTACACAAAATTTCATTTTCAATTAGGTCCTTATATTTAAAATTGTTTGTTACAAATATAAAAATGACCATACTTTTGTTTGTGCCAGCGACAATGACGATTAGTTTAAACTAACGCTCAGCAAACTATAAGATCACACCACTGAACGCAAATTATTCATTCCTGTTGTTTGTTTTTACTTGAAACCCGATTGCAGTATAATAATTACTTCTTACGACAAGACTTAGTGAGTCAAAGTTTACAATTTTCCTCGATGAATGATCCGACTTTTGCATGAACTCTTGAGTATTTTCATTGAATGAAAATTTGAAAAAGAAAAACGGAATATCGAAGCAAAACCTATCGGCTATTGATAGTCTCTGCTATATCGGATCAAGAAAACATAAGAGGTACTGAATTATTCGAGATACTTTTGTTAATTTTTTTTTTCTCCTTTGTTTCCCTCGTTTTTAATAATATAAAATCACATACTTGGCCGCGCGCCGAGCCCGCATGACTCAGCGGTGCCGCGAGATATGGTGGCATCACAATTAATTCGAATCTCGTTTCCTAACTAGTTGCACGCTTCGTCACCTTGTTCCAGTACGCAATCGCGCGTCCTGAATCATATCATTAACGTCGTCGCGTGCTAGGTCTTGACTAGAGAATCGAGTGATCGCGAATAAACAAACGGGCTAATTAAACGGGTGATTAGGCGTGTTAAGGTATGCGTGATTACATGAAAGAGGATACGAGAAACTGAGAAAGTAAGATAGACAGAGAGAGAAAGAGAGAGATACTATGGCTAAGTTACTTCCTAACAAAGAACAAACAATTGAGACTTCAGTCTTTTGCTACAAAAGTGTAGAAATACTTAAAATTAAAAAACGTGATGCGAATAAAATTAAGTTTGATTAACTTCTGCTTGATGTTTTATTTTTGTCAATATTGAAAAAAAAGTGAAGGTCGTACGATTTGAAGTACATTGTATAATCTTGTAAACAATCATAAAATAAACTAAGTACAATAATAATCATCTTACAAGTATAAATCATCACAGAAATAAATAGTCTCTAGACTTCAATACCTAACTTGCGACGACGTTACGGTGTTACATATCGCACAATTATATTTACACCGGAAGACATCAACGAGACTCGTGTCATTATACACCTACAGTGAGTGTTCTTTAGTTTGTTTCGTTTGTTACACGGTATACGAAATATACATTAAATAGTTAGCGCAAATGCCGTTTCGCAGTAATGAAAATTGAAGATTAAGATCACGTCTTATGAGCTACTTAAAATGTAGTGATCACTCGTGAAAAGACAACAGCGATCGTTAAAATTTGAATGTCGAATAGTCTTTTCGATTGTATACATTGGATAGATCCTACAAAAGTCTTAGGATAAAGAAAAACGTAGTTTTCCAATGATTCTTGTTTTTTTGCGTTACGTTAAAATACACTTTCATATGGTATACAAGGACAATTCATTTTATGAAAAAATAAAACTCCGTAATAACGACTTACTTCTTTTTCGTTGAATAAATACATTTATAAATAAAATTCAATGTTAAAAGAAAACTGGATCGTGAGACAAACTATTATCAGCGTCGTATACACAATTCGTCATCTATAAAATACAATTCAAGTTACACATTTTTTTTAGTATCATAAAAAATAATCATCTCGAAGTATCAAAATGAAAAACAACGATTAGAAAAATTCATTCAATTCTTTACATTAAGACTTTTTGGATTGGTAATATACTATGAAGTGTCATCGTCGATTTCTTCCGACGCATATACACACGCCGATCAAAAAAGAATTTCATTGGCGTGTCATCGACGAAAGATTCCTCGCTGTTTCGTCACAGTATAGATACACTTATATACAGATGGCACCGCTATTTGCGGGGCTCGGACTATACGTACTTGCTCGACAACTGTTTGGCCAGTTCCGTATATTTGAGGAATTTCGAATGCGGACTCTCCTCCAGGGGAGACGTGGTCGACTGAGACGGGCTGCCGTTGGCCGTCGCAATGGGCGGCGACTTTCGTTGGGCTGCAGGTGGCGACGCTGCCGAATGGCTCGAACCGCTGGAGTTGGGTTGCGTGGCCGCAGCGGCAGCCGCGGCGGCAGCAGCAGCGGCCGCAGCCGCCGCAGCAGACCTTCCAATAGTCAGCGGGTCGGGTATCACGCCATCCTTGACGAAATGCATCTTCGACAAGTGGTGCCTGTAGGCCCCTTTCGAGATGAACGGAGTGTCGCAGAAGGCGCACTTCATGATGGAATCAGCAGTTACGACGGCGTCGTTGCAGGCCCAGCTGAAGGCCAGGATAGCACCAGGTGTGGGGCCCTGAGCGGCAGTGCTAGTAGCGGTATTCGAACTCCCGCTGCCATGTGCAGATGAGCCGCTGGAGCCGGATCGCGCGTTCGAGCCGCCGGAGGATCCTCTGGTCTCAGTCTTGTCACACAACTTCTGTAAGGCGGCCAGCGGGTGACTGCTGGTCTTCCGACCCTGCCCGTCGACCGTACTTGTGCCGGCGCTGTTCCCCCCGCCAGAGAGGTTGTCGAACATCGAGGACAAAGCACCGAGGCTGCTCGAAGCTTTTGCGTCGGGTGTTCCTCGGGGTGTCACTGATCGATCGCTACTGGTCGGACTACTCGTGCTATTTCTACAGGGACTTCTAGAAACTTGTTCTGCTTGACTTCCGACTGGCCTGGGTGTTGGCGGATTCGGCGACAAGGCGTCCTTCCGGTCTTCAGGCGGTTCATGAATACTGTTTCTGCGGTGATTGAAAGTGGATTCATCGTCATCGCGAGGATCTTCCACTTCCTTTTTGACGATCACCTCTCGTTGGGACGACTGCTCGGCCTCGTCGTTCGACTGTTGAGTCTCCGCGTCGTCGTCGCGAGGTTCCTTCTTCACGACAACGTTACTTTCTTCGTCCCCGGACTCTTCGTGTGTTGGACGAGGGGTCTGCTTGTCGGGTGTCATTCGCTGATGATGAGACGAAGACAGACGCTCATTTCCACCAACATCAATGCGCCTCTCGGGGGTTAGAGTATCGGTACGGTTGCTACCTCTCTCAGATATCGAACTGGACTCACTGCCGCTGCGCTCGCGTCTCCCTGCCGCTGAGGTACCGTACTGTTGCTGTTGATAGGAACGAAGAAGACTCATCGTTTGAGGATCGACCAGAGGCTTCGTGTAGTCCACGCTCTCGTCGATGCCCAATCGCTTCAATATACTCGAACCCATGGGCGCGCCAGTCTGAGAGTGGTGCATGTTCGAGGCGCTGTGTCGAACGCGCGAGTCGAAACTTTTCTCAATAAGTTTCTCAATGGCATTCAAAACCGAGGGCGACGAGGTTCCCGTTGACTCGTGGGTGTTTGGGGTCGGCGTTTCTTTGCCAGGAGTCGTTGCATCGCTGGCGGAAGAAGGTGACCGATGGTGCCGCGACGAAACCGACGAGGTTTCCTCGCTCACGCTTTTGCGCCCAGACTCGCCAGATGGCAGGGTAGGAGGCAGGTGGTTCGACATTAAAGCGTTCTTCAAAAAGTTTCTTTGATTTATCCCGATGGCACCTGCGCCGATACACTGGCGAATGTGTTCCACGAAAATGCTCGTCTCTATCTTCTCTCCACATTTCTCGCACGTTATTCTCCCAGCGTGTTTCACCAGTCCGTGTCCCAGACCTCCAGTGGCGTCTCCGTTCTTGAACTCATTTTGTGCCCGTTCTAGTTCCAAAAGCTTCCGAACAGGCAGAGATTTTTTTCGCTTCTCTCTGGTCTGACGTCGCCTTCCTCCGCTCTCAGTTATTGAGCGCATGATGTGTTCCTTGTAGTGCGAGTTCTTGACCATGTGGTTGCTGAGTTCTTTCAAAGAACTGAACGCCTGGTCGCAAACCTTGCAGGTCAACACAGCGCTGACGTGACTGCTAGTAGCACCACCACCAGGTCCGCTGTTCCCGCTGTGCGAGCCGCTCCCAGGTGGTCCCCCACTTCCCGGTCCAGAGCCACCGGAACCAGCGCCTCCTGTGCCGCCACTCGAATTATTCTTGCTATCGTCCGACGATTTCCAAGAGATGATTTGTTCCTGCGAGATGATGTTCGTATAATGCTGAGTTTGCTGCATGTGGGAGGTCATGTCTGCGAGGGTGCGGAAGCTCTGTCCACACCACATGCATTTGAGGATCTGGCGTGTCTGCTCGGCACCTTTGCCTAACCAGACGTCCTGACCCCTGACCAATTTTCTCGGCAGAGGCATGGTCTCTTTTATCAGCAGGTTCAATTCCGAAGGGTTTTGCTTGCCACTTGAAGCACTGGACGAGCTGTTGCTACCGCCATTGCCGCCCGAGGACTGTTGTTGGTGTTGCTGGGGAGTGGATATCGAAGGCATGTTTCCAGGTTGGGAGTGCAAATTGGATGCAGACGGGGGAACAGGCATGTTCACGCCACAGTGTTTCGCTTCCTTCATGTGGGTTGTCATTGCAGCCAAGCTGGGGAAGCTCTGCTTACACCAGACACATTTGAGCACATCCTTCGCCTGGTCCGCCCCTTTGTTCAACCAGTGCGACTGCCAGGCGCTGTGGCGACTCCCGGACGACGCAGACGAGCCGCCAGCTGACGAACCCGTTGACGCCCTGAAGAGATCTTCGCCGCCCAACTTGCTCAGCTCGCTCATCTTCTCGAGCGCTTTTGTCGCCTCGCTCGGTTGAAACGACTTGTCCAGCGACGTTGGGGGTTTCATTTTACCGTTCCATAAATGATGAGGATCCATAACACCAGTGCTCTTGGGTGATAGTTGCTGTTGACTAGTAGCTGCCGCTGCTACAGCCGCAGCAAAGTAAGGAAAGTGAGAAGCCACGACGGGTGAAGTCCATGGTGACACGACTGGCGGCCGACCGTAAGACGACGCACTTGGAGATGTTTCCTGGTGCGCTGAGCCGGACGACGACAGTCGGGACGATTTACGTGGGGGTGGGGTGACGGACTCCTCTGGTCCAGGCCTCTTTTTACTAGGCACAGAAAGATCCAGGGGTCCATTGTTGGTCTCCGTTGAAGAAGACGGTGTCGGTGGTTTACTTAAATTCAAAATTTGCTCGTCCTCCTCGTCCTCAGTCGATGAAGTTTTCCTCGTGCTGAAGTCGAGCACGGCTGGTAGGGGTGTTGCTGTGGGGGATATATCCCCACCGCTGGTTGGCGACACTAGTAAACCAGGTGTCGCGGCTGGTGGTGAGCATGACGACGAAACAAGAGGAGATACTGATCCTCGTGATAAAGGAGAGTGTCCCAGCAAAAGTCTCTGATGCGTCTGCTGCAAGTATGCCGCCATCACTGCGGCTGAGTTTGGGGGTAGTAGTGGGTGAGGCCCTAAAGGCAGAGGCACTATGCCAGTCGGACTCACGGGACTAACGCTGTTCCGTGGCGCTGGTGGCGGTGGGCTCCCAGCAACTGGACCCGTTGATCCTCGCGAATCTCGCGATGGACACCGTGGGCTCATTGGTTCCCTATGAAAAAAAAACAAACAACGTTCTATTAAAAAACATTAATTCATTTTCAAATTGCTTTCCAACCACATCTATATTTGAAAAATATTCAGCGAAAATTAAAAAGAAAAATGTTTTCAATTTGTTTTCAAATCTGTGATGAAATGCAATAATCATTTATGTACATACATACATTTTCTATATTCTTAACTGGTTATTGCGATTTGTTACAGAAATATTGATAATGTTTGAAATTATTGAAAAATTATTAAACAATTAAATGTTAGGAATTACCATTCGTATCCGGTTTTGAAACAATCACTCTTATTTTTACCGTACATCAACATATTGTAAATTTAAACACGATTTAACGTCCTCGCAAATGTCAATTTTTACAGCCCAGTTGACAGTACCGAACGCATGTTCTCGAGCAACGACCACGTGGACGGCACGATTCACATTGGAGGGGCGCAACGTGAGCCCGAGCGAAGAGCGTTTGCGTTCCAATTCTTGCAACGGCTAATGCGTAACTGACTCTTGCTGACTGAATAAGCCCGAATGCGTGTCGCGGGACGAAAGGGGATCGACAGCACGCATGCAGGGGAAGATACGTCGCGCGCGAACGAGGGAGGGCGCGTGTACATTCGGCACGAGGGTGCGCTATGTCAGGATACCTCCGAGTGGGGATACCTCGAAATCCACGCGCCTATCTCTATTAACTGTGTGACGCTGACACAACGGTATCAACAGCACCGGCTTATTTATCCGGAACTCACAAATGTGACGATTTGTTATCCTTAAACAACACGTTTTGTACATACACATGCCGTCATTTTGCGTCAAAGCTACGCGGACGTTGTTGACGTCCGGTTGACTACGCAGATCCGAGAGTATTTTTGATCAACCACGAAAACAATGTAATATAAAGCAATATATAAACCCTCATTGATTGTTTTATTAAATGCTTTGCTGATTTTGACAAGATTGAACGGATTTAGTCATCTGAATAAAAAAATTGATTCTTTTTTTATTCAATTGAATTTTATGCAATTGAATTTAATCATTTCAGACTTATCAATATTTGAACAATTCGGTTTTTTAATTTCATTTGTTTCATCTATTTTTGAATAGAACACAAAATGAAACATTTTTTTTCTCACAAAATTGTTTTTTTTTTCAGTTTTGTTTTCAACATACCTATCTGGGGGACCTGTATCACTAAGGATGGCAGGATTTAGTCTCGCTGTAGTGGGCAGAGTCGGGGTACTTCGAGATGGTTCTTCATCGTCATCGTCGTCGCTAACTTCACCATCCTCATCCTCTTTGGCTGCTGATGAACAACCTCGCTCACTGGGACTTATCGGCCCATCCTCATCTACACAGTCACCTTCTTCGCCCTGGAGTTCCGTGCCAGGTCCTGTGCTCTCTACACCGTCCTCCCCTAAAACAAAGGAACAACAAGCTCTATCAATGACAAACATTCAATAACAATTAAAATTGATTGAACGAGAAAAAAAAACGATAATCACAAAGTTTTTGTTACAATAAAAAAAATTGAAGGAGATTGCGGACACTTATAAGTCTGAGCTTGAAAAGGACGATCTTCGCTTCATTGCCATCAGGATGAGTGCGGGCTCAGGGTAATTAGCGCCACCCTACCCAAGTAAAATCTCGTCGCTAATTACTCGCTCAACTGCTCCGCCACCCTTAGATAACAAAAAAAGAAAAGACCAATGTTCTTGAACTGTTGTTAATCTGGCTCATTATCATCAACGGTCCTTATCGTTCGACGGAGCCAGCAATCAAGGTTCATTCAAACGAATCAACGAATGAAATAAGAGTCTGGAAATCAAAGATATAATCGCGGGTAGCGTGAGTGCAAAGGTGCAGGTGGTAAATGATAAAAGCGCCTATCGATTCATTTATCAAGCTTTCGACACTCCGTGGCCCTGGTTACGTCGGATGCGTCTATCCGCGAAGACGTCGCCGCCTTTGTGAGAGCCTAGACAAGGTCTTCCGTCACCAGCATTATGAATTGGAATCGAATCATCTCATTTTGCACGCGAGCTCACTGCCCTGCAGTGATAAAACGAACCAGTTATTCTGCTCCGGAGCGTGTCGTCGCTCTGATCTTTAATCAAGGTGAAAAGAGAAACGCACGACTGTCACGACGATTACACATTTTGTCAGCCGTCTCTTTCTTTAGGGTGAAGATGTTATCGCGCTTGTTCGATAAGACGAAATGAATTTGCCTTTGAGTTTGTCAATGCCTCCGTTCAATCTACGTGACAGTGAAACGAAAAAAAAAAAAAAGAAAGAAAGAAAACATAAGAAAAAATTGCGAAAATGTTGATTATACGATTAAAAGTCTTGTTTTCAGTATTGAATGGATTCCGAGAAGGTGGGGAATAAATAAATCAATCTTTTTATCTCCGAATAACTTGGCGCTGGTTTAAGGAAAAAAAAAAAAAAACGGTTGGAATGTCTAACAAAGTGAAGACGGGGGGTTTATTTAAGTAGGAGCGAAATTTTGTACATCTCGACTGTTGGCCTGGAAGCAGAACAATACCTGTGCATGTGCAATCGAAAGAATGATTCTTAAATCTTGTGGTTCTTAACAAAAAGGACTGGGAGAGCGTGTGCGCGTCGGTGCCGGTAATTTACAATGCAGCTGGGAGGCAGAGCGTTGGGACTAAGACAGGTGTAGCATGCAAATGAGTGGAGCCGTGAAAAGGAGGACCTTGGGAGAGAAGGGAAAGATTTCTCGCGGACATGGCACGCGGGGTAAATAGAGTGGATGTCTAGTGAGCGGGTACACGCGCGTGCCGCCATCTTGCTGGCAGCGCTGCGTCCACCTCTGAAGCCTAAGGAAGGGAGGTGTCGTCCTTCGCGGAGGACAGAAAGGTGTTAGTACCGCGGGTGGGGACGCCCGGCACCATCCTACCTTGCCTGCTGGCCAACCAAACGGTCGTTCCTGCGCCAGAGGATGAGAGAAACTGAGCCAAAGAGAAATATCGCACATTGATCCGCGAGAGCATCGGCAACTAATTACGCAGATTTATGTTCCCATTGTCCATTGTCTTACAGCGGTCAGCAGCGAGGCGAACCAAAGTGGTGGGAACGGTGCCACGCTGAAGAAGAGCAGCACGACAGATAGGGCACCGAGAGAGCCACGCAGGCATCCGGAGCGGGAGCCCGGGACCACCATTGGGCGAGCGGCCCCGCCTGCTACTTCCTCGAACGTTCGTTGCGTTCGACGTCCTTTTCCCGTTCGTGTCCCCTTTGTTTTTGCATTCGACGTTCAGATAAGCATGCTCCGCCAAGGCTCGACGTACGATCGCGATAAACCGATGAATACGTGCGAGGATGATGCCACCGAAACTAACCTTCGTTTCGGACTTTCCAAAGCCGAAATTGGCACGAATTCCCAACATCGGGCCCAAATTTATGGCTTAGAGGGTTTGAATTTAAGGACGTGGCTTATTGGAAGGAGATGAGATATATATTTTGCAACCTCACTTCGTCCTTTCTTTTTGTCTTACTTTTTGCTTCCCAAGTTTTTTTAAGGATCGCCAGTTTGCTAGACAAAAGTCAGACTAGGCCCAATTAATTAGGCGAGTGACGAAATCTGATTATCTCTCGAGGGGCTTTGCGTCCAATTGATGGGTAGCCTTTCGAAACCGTGCCTCTAGTAAGGAAAATGTTGTTGCGGGTGCAAAGGAGCATTGTAATTCAAATAAATCAGAGCCCGGGCGATGCAAATGGTCATTCATGGTTCTATTGGCAGTCCACTAACGAGCCTTCTCGCTCTAAGGTGCCTCCGCTTCGTAAGATACGACTGCAACAACGGCTGTGGTGTACCGAGTCTGACACTTGGTTAGATGCTGCCCCACGATATCCGGCCCTTCTATTCTCACACGCCGATCTCAACCCGTCCACCATGCCTAACTGCACAACAATAATTAGCTTTATCGTTTTGTTGTTCTTTTATCGTCTCAAAATCTTTTTACATATTCTCTTTCTCCACTCAGATTATTTGAGATTATTCTTACTATAGTCCAAACAGTTGCCAAATCACGGTTTCAGCTGCAAACCTGAATTATTAACTTTTATCTTTATAATTTTATCAGTACATGCCGAAAAAAATCAAATGAGAAAATCATTTCTCTGCTTGATTGCTGCAATTTTAATTTTTCCCCCAGCTGTTTGTTTTTTTTTTTTTTTGACTGAATTTCACAAGGAAAGTAAATATTACAAGTGTAATCGCGTAACTCACTATACTTGGTCGATTATCTTTTTGCGTCGTAATGACCACCACGATGGTCACGCTCCAAGATTCCGTTGAAGATAGCGTATTATGTCGACGCGTCGATCGATCGATGAATGCATTGCTCCACAAATAAAGAACTTCATTAAGGATCGTGATTTATTGGGCTTCCTTATATATTGAGCCTTATTGATTTATTGATGTTCTGTTCATTAAGATCTGTTTTAATCTCGGTAAATGTAAATTTGCCCAAAAGCTAGGTATCTTGACTTTTTTTTGCATAGCGTTATAACATCTCACTATATCCCAGGATGGAATCTTGATAAGATATTTTTGCTTGCACTTTAGAAAAAGGAGGGTAAAAAACTGAAAGCATATTTCTGACATTGATAAAATTACTTAATCCTGGATGATATAAGAACAGAATAATTAATATGTCTTATTTAAAATGGAAAAAGATATGGGATCCTTGAAACATTGTAGATTAATTTGATTCATGATAATCGCGATAATTCATGTAACGTGAATGATGAATTAAAAAAACGATGCTTTCATTTATTTTGACCGAGGACGTGCTTAATTAAGAAATTTTAATTGTTTCAATTTTCGTGTGCTTTATTTGTTAGTGACGATTTCAGTCTAACGAGTTTCATTGTGCGAAGCATTAAAAGCACGTGTAATGACAAGTCAAAAAAAGAACAAAACAATGAAGAAAATAGTAGGCTTCTGATGTGAGAGAATATAGCGCGGCGAAGAAGTGTGCGGTGGAGCGAGGAGATGAATTTCTGATGCGAGGAACGTCCGGAGGCTGGGTGAGAAGAGTGACAGGAGGCAGACGAAGAGACAAACGGATAGACGGACAAGCGGACAGACAGACGGACGGACGGACGTACGAACGGACGGACGGATGAACGAAGGACGAGGCTGGGTCGGGGGAGGACTTGCATTGTGATTCTCTCGCAGTCTGCCAGGATGTGACTGACGGGTGAATCTGCTTGCTTCCTCCCGCTGCCTCGCCAGCAAGACCACGAATCTTCTCTAAGGCGACACGCACACAACACTGTTTCTTCCAAATGGTACGCGAAAAGTCGATAAACAAATGCTGTCGATTCAGTTTCCACTTTAACTTTGTTTTGACGTTTGAACGCATCCCAAGATCTCGCAATAAATATAGAAGAAAAAAAAAAACATTCCGGAAACTGATTCAACAAATTTGAAAGATAAAATGTTTCTTTGTCGTAAAAAATGGTTTCTTTGAAAAATCACTAGACAGGTTCATCAATCAATTATTTTACATATTTACATGAAAACCCGTATTCAAATTGACTTTTAAACGCGGTTGAAAGATCGATTTTGTAAATTAATACACGGGACGTTGATTTTGCGATAGAACAATGCATCAACTGAGAGGGCTGTCGATTAAATTGTCCCTCATGTGAAAAAAGGAGTTTATTTAATTTAGCATGCAAACCCAGGCACGTCGTTGGTTTTGGGTCCGTGACTCACTTATAGTTTTCGCATGAAGACCATCAAAGCGACAGGATCAGGCTAAAGACGGAGCACCTAGACTCTTAATACCTGACTGATTGACTGATGAGACGACTGTGATCCTAAGTCAACACTCACTTCATCAGTCAAAATGACGTGCCCGTTTGGGATCTCGTTTGCCGAAAAGTTCGTTTCTCTGCCGTCGAGCCGTCAATTTAATTATCGGTGAGCGCGAAACAAATTAAGCGCCTCGGCTTGAAATTTCAACCGAAGTGGATGGATGAAAAATCCGCAAGTGTCGTGGATATGTAGGACACAAAGGGAAATGAAAAAGCGTTGGCCCAAAGTGGGCGCGCGACATTGAGTGATAAGCGAAAACTCCTTGAGCCCTGTGCCAAGTTCGTCGGCGGATTACTCGGGTCAACTTTTCACGTGCCGCGACACCTCGCACATTAAAATGCGAGACCCACTTCCGTCACCAATACACTGCATACAGTTGTTGGCCGATGCCCCGGTACAGAACCAATTTCTAGGTCTTTTATGTTTTACTCAAAAATTCTCATCAAATACTACAAAAAAATGTATCTTACATATGTATAGCATGCATATAGCAATGTTTTAAAAACACTTTTAATTAAACGTTCGCGACTTTAATCTGAACTAAAATTTCCCATGGTCGGGGCAATTAATTGAAAGAAATTTCTCTCTTTTTAGGGTGGGGGGGGGGGAGGGAGGCACAGATAATGATTCGATGAACGGTCTCGTTATGTGCGACAAGTCGTAACCGGTTAGAGTTGCGACTACATTCATCGAGATGATGGATGGACGTGAGTGCAGCATACATTCGCGGTGGCCACGCAACAGGCGATGATCGATGTAAGGCGATGATCGGAAGCGTGCAATCGGTAACCCCGTTTCCAAATCCGCGACAAGTCCGTCTTGTTTTCTTAGCTACTTTTAATCAGATTGATTTATCAGCGACCACATTTCAACGCCGATTTTAAACAGCCGTAAATAATCACTCTTACAAATGCACGTTACATATTTTATATACACACTTTTTTCCTTTTCCAACTTTGAAGAATATCCACCGTTAAGAAGCATATATATATATGTATATCGTGTGCACACAGATTGCAAGATATACACTCCTCGAAACCCCATTTTGTTTGGTTCTGAAGAAGTGGCAAAGAAAATTCTTGATAGTTCTATCGACCATTTATTCCGTCCGCTTGGCACTTTTTCAGTCATTGTTTCCGCAAAAGCTCGTCTTTATTTAATAGAAGGCGACAGCGACAGTAACGCTGTCACGTCGACTCAAATTAGCAGCAATCAAAAGGAAACGGCTTCCAAATGACCGACTTGGTTCTTTTCTTTTCGCGCGGCTGACAGTCTGCCATGAGGTCTCAACCACGCTTGCGGGCCAATGCGAGGAAGCCGAGGAAGTGCGAAGAGTGCACGAGATGAGAGGAAAAAAAATGAGCAACCAAGTCGGACGAATGATTAAGAAAAGGAAAGATAAATAAGAACGAAAAGACGCATCGCAAAATAAAGAGGCGGCGAGCAAAAAGGATATGGCAGGACGATGCCATCATTGGCGCGTCACTCAACCTTTATTCGCTCGCTCCCTTCGAAGGTCCGATGCTCTCTTTTTTATATACGCCGTGTCATAATGTTTTGCGACGTGCTTCTGTTACGGACATTCGCCCGCGAAAATAATAATCGTTCGAAAAGCATCGGCGTCTCTCGTGCACAGGGACAGAGAAGAGATGAGAAAAATTCGAAGCGCTATTTGCGGTACGGCGACAGATACGAAGCAGCTGGTGTCGATCTGCTTGTCGCTTATCGTTTACTACGTCGTCTCAAAAGCCGTCGCGGAATTCCTGACCTCTCATTAGAGTTGCGGAGAGACGCCTATCAGCACGTCAATCATTCCCGACGTCTCAGCTAAAATTCATCAACTTCTTTTGACACCTCCCAACAACTCATCTTTTTTCCCCCGTTTCTTTTCTTTTCTTCTTCTCTCTTCTCTTCAAACTTTTTTTCGGCATCTGATTGCGCATCAACGTAATGATACTTTGTAAGAAAATATATATACGCAGAGGCAAATGAAATTGTCGCCAAGCTGGCACTAATACATCGGATCTCAGGAGGAGGATTAATAAAACGCAATTAAAGATAGCTAAATGTGCTCGTGAGATTTGCGGGACATAATTTAGGCTGGCGTGGTCGGCAGCCGTGCATGCAAAGTGACAGTGGCTAAAGAGCGGCCATCCTTTTAAATGTCCCGTCTCGTCTGGATGTTTTTCAGCGGTCTCAAGAAGATTGACAATGATTCCTCTCTCGTTAGGCCAATCAAGCTCGCAGGTTTATCCGCCAGTCGAAGGGAGCTAGCAGCATATCTTAATCCCAGCGGATGGTATGAAATAGCGAGAAGAAGAGCGACCGAATTGCAGCAGTCGGAAAGAGAGGGAGGGAGAAAGCGAAACGGAGAGCGTCAATCTTAGCCGGGCCTAAAATAGAGACTGGTGTGCGAATGAGTCGACGCACCGATCCGTTCTAATAAATATTGTGTCAGCATAAATAAGCGCGATGCCGCGTGCATACATAGAGAGAATAAGGACGAGCAGTCGGGGTGGAGAAAGACGGCGAGCGCTGTCAGCCGGTTGACGGACGCTTGATGTACAGAAGGACAGGTGCAGTTCGGGCCGACCCCCGCCCCTCCCGCATGAATTTAGTGTCTCATTGTCACGAGTGTTATATCGTTCGACCAATTAGCATGCCGTTTGGGCTTGAATTACACCCGCGCGATCTCTTGTTTCTTAAACAAATCATGTGCAAATTTGACGAAAGGCATCGAAGCTGAAAAAAAGTTGCACCTTATAACTGCAAGCAGTTATAAACCCTTCGGGGGGAAATTTCAAAAGATAATTTAAGGATTTTAACACACTAATCACGTAATAATAGATCCAGAATTATAGTATAGTAAA
>JAAMPD010002214.1:0-16428 GCA_025266255.1 Trissolcus basalis
TTTTTTTTTTTTTTTTTTTTTTTTTTTTTTTTTTTTTCATAACAACTATTTTATCTTTACAATGATAAACTCCGGAATGATTTCAATTGATTTGAAAACACAGGACAAACAAAAAACAATGTTTGCAAAAATTGAAAACAGAGAGATGAAAATGAGCATGAGTTTGTTGGCAAAGGAAAAAAAACGAAACCAAAAAAAGTAAAGACAAACAAATGAAAAAAGAAGGGGGGGGGGAATAGATGATTGCAAAGGCACGCGGCTGGCGCGTTAATTGTGACTCATTATGCTTACAATTTGTGTGTCCATTGTAATGTAAATAGGTGGTGAGTCTAGCTGCTAATTTATTATGCAAAAGATTCAATATCGTGGCCGAATGAACGTCTATATAAAGATATCGATTTGATAACAATCGATATTCGCGTTAATTGAACTGATTTCCTTGGTGTCGGTGTGAAAAATAGGACGCTCAGACGTAACGTCCAACCGTGCCTTTAAACTCGATCACGCTCCTATTTTATTTTGTTCTCTGCAAAATCTCGATTGGAATTTCGGCCCCCTGACGATTTCTCCATCCTTTCTTGTGAAAGGAAGTTGGGGTCTTGGTCTCCGGAGTTCGTAGAAACTAGAAAACTATTCATATATACCGCACAGTAAATAGGTCAGGTCCAAACTTGTCTGGATAACAGTATAGAAATTCAACGAAACCCGGAGAGCGCAGTTGTAACACGATACGCTGGGTTTGGATTCGACCACACCTGACGCCGAGTCTGACCCAGGCTCTCAATCGGACCAGCAATCGGATTCCTTTCGATTGATGTTGTCCAGACCTGTTTGGTCGGGCCCAACACATTCTTGTCAGCGCCATCTCATCCTCGTCCCGACGTCCCTGTCTCGAATGTGTGCGAACTCGTAACTTTCAACATTTAAACACCCTGTAAAATTCGAACCTTGATTAGTTTAGGCAATTGTGACACAAACAAATTAAATCAATTCTAAATTTCAACCTCATTCTCATTCTTGTAAGACATCATTTTCGTACTTGATTTTCTCCTTGTAAAAAAAATTCTATCAAATATTAAAATTTACTGCACTGTACAGTATGTGGGGGACAAATCTAAAACGTACACAAAATGATTTAAACTTCCAACAAATTTTGATTAACAAGCATAGAAAATGACTAAACTAATATTATTTGTTCACACAGTTCAGTAAATTTTAATAGAATTTTTTTTCTCGTGTACATTTTCACTCTCTTCAATTCCAAAATAGAATTTTTAATTAAAACCGAGCAAAGCTGGTTGAGCGAGCTAATCAAAAAGAAACAACACAACTGAAACGAAACAGAGAGTTCTAATTCTTATTGTTCTGTTTGTTTTCCTTCCAGATCAAACCACGTTGGCCTTTCGACAGAGCCGAGGTCAAGATGATGGGCAAACGTACGCAGTGTTATTTGTGTGACCTTCCGCGTATGCCGTGGGCGATGATAATGGACTTCTCGGAGCCGGTGTGCCGCGGGTGTGTTAATTACGAGGGTGCCGACAGGATAGACCTGGTGTTGGAATCTGCGAAGCAGTTGAAAAAGGCGCATGGGTTTCAGGACACGAGGCCCTCGGCCTCGAAGAGCTACCGGACGAGTGGCGCCCATGCGGAGCACAACGGGGCGGCAAATCTGGACGTGCTGCCGATCCAGAACACAGCACAGACCCACTCGAGACACCACAAATTCGCCGAGTTCTCGCAGATGCATCCGCGCACCACCATGACCGACTTCCGGCAACAGCAGATCGCTCGACAACAGCAACAGCAGCAACAGCAGCAGCAGCAGCAACACGAGGAGCCGCACGATATTGCCAATGGCATGCGGGGAAACAGTGTGCAGCGGATGTCGAACGCGCATCTCGCTGCTGTCGCGCACCACGTGAACATGAGCCATAACAGGGGCATTGCGCCCTTAAAACGAGGAATCTCCACCATCGACGAGGACGAGCACCTCGAGAAGAGGCTCACCATCGAGGAGCAGCACCCGGTCAGGCCACCGCTCACCCGGGGCGAGTCCCTGCCGGCTGTCAGCCTCGCTGTCAGCTACGTCCAGGACCGCAACAAGGAGAAACACCCGGTTCGAGCCCCCAGCTTCGAAACCGCCACCACCTACAAGTCAAATGGTGAGTGCGAATTCGACCTGCACTCGCTCAATGACCGCTTGGAGCAAGAATAGTGTTTCTACTTGCAGTTTTCAAATTGCTGCTCCCTGAGCATTGAAATATTGTATTTGAAAAGAATATAATGAAACGAAAGTAAATTTTGAGATTGATTTCTTGATTCAAGTGAGTTATCATTTTTTTGTCAGTGTGTTCCAACTTTGGGTGCAGTGCAAAAGGCTGCGGGACAAAGTTTGCATTTGGAATTCGCTTGCATGGCTTTCGTAAACGAGTTTTGGTCTTGAGCAAAGTTTGAGTTTCGGAGAAGAAATGATTTGTCTGAAAGAGAAATTGAAGAACTGGTGAAATTCACATTGTAAGGTTTCAGAAGAGACTTGGTACGTTTCTGACGTAAGAGCAACTTGACCAGTTTGAGGTGTGGGCATTTTTTTCAAACGAAAAATTCATTCTGTAGAAAAAAAGGGGTTTGCTAAAATTAAATCCGTGTGGCACTGAACTCTGACGGCAGGAGGGTATCAGTGGGTTTGCACAAGTTGAGTTAGGAGGAAAATTTTTGTTTCTCTATGATACGTCAAATTAGACCGGCGCCAGGCGCTCTTTCTCGGGCGTGTCTACGCGTTTCCAAGTCTTTTTATAGATTCGTCCGGTCAACAATGCGGATTCTTTATTCCTTTTGGTTTATCGGTCGGGACCTAAAAATACAGCGCGAATCGGCGACGTACATCTGCCCGCGCTCGTGACGTGCATCTCGCCGCTCGGAGAGTGAAAAAGCGATCGCAAACGCTTTGTTGGAGCTCCCCCTGTTTATGTTGCTACTCGAGGGGACGCTTTTAATTTGAGAACAGCACGTGACGCTATGCCCAAAAGCAAACAGCCGAAAAAATAAAAAGCAATCGTGACGTTCGTGAAAGCCTGTGACGTCACGTGGTATCTTTAGACCGATGAATGAGCGTCGGGACGAGCGTGTTCACGAACGCACTTAACTGCTTGATCTTTAATATCGAGCGGGCCGTCGTGAAGGCCGCAAAACGCTCATCCGCGGGTCGTTAACTGTCCGACAAAAACATAAATAAAGTTGCGCGCACTGATAGATAGACAGGCCATTCTTCGGTATGATAATTTTGAGGCAAATGTATGCGAAGAGAAGAAAAAAAAAAAAGGTTGACCAAACAAAAAGAAAGAAAAAAGAACGACAAGTGTCTCGTCATGACGTCAAGGCGATAACGGTTATCGTTTCCTGGTAGACGTGTTTGCAATTTCACGTTAACGAGCTGATTACGTGTTTCGTAAGACACCGATACGACGCCCCAATTAGACGCCACGACCACTTTCAACACGGCTTCCAACCAGTTTTAATTATTCCTTATCAATTTTCTTTCGCTAATATTTTCTTCAACGGTGCTTCTGGGCGCTTTTTTCAATGCATATTTTAAAGTTTGCAAAAATTCAAACGGAACCAAAAAAATCATACAGGTTTCTCTAAACATTAAAAACGGTAAATAAGAAACGAGTAAAAAAACAACAAACAAAAAATAACTAAAAAAATAACTAAAAAGAACCGAAAATTGGGATATTAAATTTTTTTGAAGGGGAAAAAGTTCAAGTTTTTGCTGAGGATGGGAAGAAAAAGACGTCTGGAAGTGAAAGAGAAAACAAAAGAGCATAGTCACATAATGTTTGTCGTGAAGGAACAGGAAATAAATAAATAATTGCTACTGTGCGTCTGAACAAACAGTTAGATAATGCAGCGGCAAACAACACGCGCCAGTTTGATGGATGTTGGATCGCAGTTCACTGTTGCCGCAGCGCCAGTCCAAACATTTGTCAACAACGGCGCAACACCGAATAATGCGAACGTGATCAGCACATGATTTATTCCAAATGAACACTTTAGATTGCGCCGATAACGTTGTTGTTCCAACGGCTCGTCTGATAAGTTTTTGTCCCGTGATTCATTTACGTTCTTTTGTTGTTTTTTTATCCTTGATTAAAAAAAAAACGTAACATTAACATTATCAATTCTGTTTTCTCCTGCCATTGGGGGATATTGAAATTCTGTTACCTCGATTTTCTTTTGATTCAGAATAATTCTTGGTTGTGACGTCAGTCGAGTTTTGGAAGAAACAAACGGTAGAAAAAGGAGGAAAATTGGTTTCACGGTTTCATTGACAGGAAAAATCGAGATAACGAAATCGAAAACATTCAAAGAAGGAAAAGAACAAAGTCAGGAGCGAAGTGACAGATGAAAACACAGGATAACCTTGGTCGTTGACCGTTACGTTTCGTCACAGCTAGACCACTTTCTAACCATCGGCTATTCATTGACAATGGATGTTATTATTGTCGGGCGATTTCCGCGCCTTGAGAGTGTCAAGTCGCGCGCGTTCCTGGCCGTTCATTCTTAGACAGGTAAATAAAATCTCGGCTCCAAGTTACAGTTACAAGATGGATGCGCAGAAGTAGTACAAAGTGTTTAGACCAAGTGTCGTAACGGGTTCCGACAACAGACCGGTCTTCACCGTTTTTCGAACGCACTTGTTTTCGGATATTCCACTGACCCCTTTTTTCGGATTCCCCGCAAACTCATCTGGCTATACCTGAGATAAAAAGTATATGGGTCATGAGGTATTCCTTCGCGTTCCAACTGTCTTTTACTTCCGGTTCGGATCAAACGTTTTTGAATGTACAAAATGAAGGCACCGCGATTCTTATGATCTATGAACTCAAAAATTTGAAACTCTATTGTCGTCTTTTCAATATCTTTTCTATTGTATTTTTCTAAGAACTATATGGTGTCGTTTTTAAATTTGCCGCCACCAATAACATATTTCTTTGAGGCTGTTCTGATCTCTCTGAGATAAGATTCTATTAAATATTATAATTCGTAAATGAAAATTTACTGAACTGTACGGTAAATCTAAAATAAATAAAATTCGTACAAAATTAAACTCACAGCAACTTTTGATGATTGACTATAAAAAATGACTTAACTAATATTAATTTTTCATGCTCATTAATCAAAATTTACTGTAACTTTCAATATTTTTTTCAAATTTTTAAATTTGTCCCCCATAAACTGTACAGTTTAGTAAATTTTGATAGAATTTTTATCTCCGTTTCTAGTTCTTACTTAGCCATAAAACATCTTGGTCAAAAAAACAAGAAGTCATATAGGTCTTAGTGAGATGGAACAGTGTTTTCCAGGAACACCCTGACCTCATTTTTTCACCCAATTTCTTTTACCTTTCTCTGAGAGAAAAATGAAATTTATCGATTTTTGGTAATTACCAAAACGAGGATCTACGAAGCCCAAATCGCCAAACACAAATTCAAATTTCTGAATTATGCAAATTCATTAAAGATAAAATTTGCGACATCCAAAAGTTATTCAAATTATTCAGAGAGATTCGACTTATTCGGCGGATCTAACAAAACGGATCTAACCGAGCACGAATTCGGGATAATTCGTTCGAATAACCTGATTGGTTGGATCGCACCCGTCACTCGATCGTGCTATATAAAAAATGTTGTTTGGCTTTCACCAGTGTCTCTCGGCCGGTTGGCAACTATTTTTAATTCCCGCAAGCGTCACTATTTGCGTTCGAAAGATACAGCCGGGTATAACGTAGTACGCCTTTCCGGCAGAAATAGATAGTTGCTGGCAGAGCCAGGCATCTGGAAATAAATGAGAATCGACGAATTAAGTGAGAGCTGAGCAAAATTGTTGACTGCGGACCGTTTTAATTGGCACTCGGTGAAATTTCATAAATCAGTCAACGAAAAACAAATTTAGAAAAAAAATGGCAACTAGAAAACGGATGACAAATTTGGAGAAAAAGATGTAACGTGATTGAAAATGTTAATTTGCAACGGGCAGTGGAAACATTGTTCTTTTTTGTATTTCTCTAACTGTTTTCCCTCATTGAAGTTCTGAAACTGTACTTGCGATTGATTGCAGAGCGCGTTCGAGCGGCTAATGTAGCACGTGCATAAAGCGTAGTTGTTTCGTAAACGTTGTGTTAAATGTGTAAAAAAGTGTGCGCGTCCTTCGGCGACGAGTGACGCGCATGCATGAGCACATTTATTACTTGCAGTCGCGGATTCGTTCATTTTATTATTCGACTCTTATACTACGCGTCACAAAGTTTTCTTGTAATGGCGCTTCTGTTTACAAGAAAACAATTTTTCATTCCCAACTCGTCCCGCTCAAAAAATTACTCAACATTTTGTCTGTGCAAATTTGCATTCATCCTGGTCTACTATAAATTTAGCAAACGAAAGTCCGACTTTAATTCAACCGAATTAAAACGACCAAATTAAGAATCAAACAGAAATCAATATCTTTAATTGATTTTGTAAAATTACCGTCTTTAATTTAAAAATCGTTTTTTCCATGTTGGTATTTTAAATATAGAAGTCAATATTTTAAAATTAAAACCTCGGCATAAAAAAAATTGTAAATCTCCAATTAGAAGTGCTAAATTTCTCGCCAAATCTCTGGGCTAAAACATTTTCACAAAATTGTCAACCATAAATTCTTCAAGCGAAATCCCTATCGAATTTCCACAACCAACTGGCTATAAAAACGTGCAAATTTATTGGCTAGCCAAAAAAAATAGGGGAAAAAAATGTCGACATGACCAGTCGGAAGAAATGGGCATGGATAAAGAAGCGTGTAATTCTGCTGTCGACCATGCGTCATGCGATCGCGTGATTTCGATGCCACTTTTTTTTCCTCCAAAGAAAAACTGGGAAAACTCGATTGGTGGCGCAGGTAAAATAAAAGGCCAACGGCGATAAGGGAAAAAAATGAGCACTTTTTAAGGCGGTCGATCAAGACGCTCGTGCAAATAGTTTATAAATAGGACTGTGAGTCCATTTATGCGGACAAATGGTTGGACTGAATGAATGAATGTGTAAGCTATGAATGGTGGCGGTTTATTGAATTTCACCAGCTAAGAAATGGCAAGAAAAAGAAAGAGAGAGAAAAAATGACATGTGTTTATCAACGTAACGGTCGCTTCATGCAGACATCGCATGTTACTTTGACGAAGGCACTGATCTCGATACATTTGACAAGCCCAATTATTTAAATTTAAATAAATCAATACTCTTAAAAGCGAGTCGCCTTTTTTCAACACAAAAAGCAAAACTAGAGAAAAAAAAATACAAATTCCAATAAATAATTTTTTTGGTTAAAATTCAAACAAAGAGGAAAATTTTTTGAATGAAACTGTAAAAAATCAGGTTAATTTATTGGCGAGAAAAAAAAAAGTATAAAAAATGTCGAGGATAAAAAGGAGGTGTTTTTGAATGAATACGAGTATCACGTGAAGAGCGTTTTGTAGCCGGTCGGGTATCGTCATGGAAAAGTACTTGTCACATGTTTTCTCAGTGCTCGCGTATGCTCTCTGGACCCGAACCTCTCGCCTCTTGATTTCGCTTGCTCAGCAATTCAAAACACCAGTTATTTTTTATCCCGCTTCGTCCAAACGAAAAAAAAAGACAACAAAAAAACACGCCGCGCCGTTCAAACAAAAGATTGCTCAGTTTACGTAATCCGCGATAAATTTACTCGGAGTTATTTTGTCTATCTCAACAAACCTTATCGTTTCGACGTATCGCACTTGCAATTTTAAATTTAGAATATAAAAGTTCATTTCTTCGTTCGTTATCAATCGAGCGAGATCCGAATTTTGTAAGAGGAATTCCATTAACGAAAAAAAAAAAAAAATGAACAATTTTTGTTTTTATATCAGAGAATGTTTGGTGATCAATAAATGAGCGAATTATGACGTTCGATAAGTATATGAATGTGACACGAAAATGATTGATAATATCGCTTATTAATGATTATTAAATATGTTTACATGAATGGAATATTTCGTTTGATTTTAATTTATTCGGGATCGTGACAGGTAATACTTGTTTCGTCTTTAATTAGACAGGCTAATACGTATCCAATTTTTTTTAACAAAAAGATTTTGACACTTTAATGAAAAAGTTACCATTTTTTACTCTAAATTTATGTATTATTTTTTTCCTCTTGCAAATTTATGTACCGTCAATTTGTTTGAAAAACAAAAAAAGTATTGTACAATCCAATTAGAATTTTAAACATTTTCATTTGTTCAAATGTTGAAATTCAAATTTAATTAAAAGAAGTCAATTGAAATCTAAATCTTATCTACATGTTAGTTTTTAAAAATTAGTTTTCAATTCTAATGTTTACATTTGACATTGAAAACATTTGTTTAAAATAATTTTTTTTAATTTATAGAACGAGATGTAATGTTTGAATAATCTGAGGAAGAAAAATGATTTAAAAGAGGATAAATCGCAGGTGAACGAAACAACGGACCGAGATGCACGTGTGCGTCCGCTTGTGCTACTCCGCAGCGTGAGTTACATCACATTTCGCCTAGGTATTCAAAGCGAACGCACAAGACCGGTCGTGCATAATGCGTGACGCCAACTTGATATTGCGCGAGCGGACCTATTAGCCGACAGTCTTAGTTTCTCATCCCTCCTCGCGCAACCCGTCGTCTTGCCTTCCGCAACGCGTGACGTCAGCAGCTACGTGTAATTTTCACCAACAAGTATTGGCTGCTGTCTTCTAAGGTCGATGCGTTTTCCTTTTGTCACTGAGCTTGCATAACATCCAACACCTAAACAACTCTTACAATTCAACTATTCATTTATTATTATTTCTCTTCAATTTTACTATCATCTTTTTATTCAATTCTATTATTTTCACTTCTTTTTTTAAACGTCCACTAAAAATAGGAAACAAATCTCGAACAATTAGCCGAAACTGTCAACAATTTAGTTGACTTTAATCAATAATGACATTAAGCAAATTTTATCTCCCAATTAGCGTCTGATAGCGAACGACGAATTAGTCACCATCGTTTACGTCAGTCGCTTTTTATGCAACTATCGAATTTGCACTGAACACATCCCGAAAGGAATGTTTCCCTGTTCAAAATTTTCCAGACAAGTTTTTTTTCCATCGTTTCTCTCCTTCAACGTTTTGCTCAAGATAACTTTTGATTATTGAATGCAAAGAACCAAAATTTAATTTCGCAAACTGGACATTACTAATGGCGTTTTCTCACATTTTGGTTACAGGCGCAGGATACGTGGGGCCATCAATACCCTTGGCACCGGCAACGACAAATGGCGGGGGTTCCCCGTTACGTCCCAGAACAAGTCCCCCGCCCCCTCCACCCCCTCCGCAAGAGGGCGCCACAGAAACCAGCCAGGCGAATCACCACCAGGTAAACAAATTTGAAAATGAATAAATAAATGCGAACTCGACAATTTATTGTTCTGATTGAAAAATTTGATTGAATCAAAATTGATCACATCCCAATCGTGAAAAGAATACTTGCGTGGAATGAAGAGAAATAAAAGAAAATGAATAGAGATGAGAATAATGAGCAAACAAATGATCAGCAGGGTGCCGCCGGAGGACCATCACCGATGGCCGCCCTGATGTCGGTGGCGGACAACCTGGCATCACCGGAGCCGGTGCCGCAGCCCAACAATCCGAGTCCAACCAGCAGAAGCCCTCCGACGACGGTCGCGACCGCTCAACAGAGGAGTGCCTCGCGGGGCTCTCAGCACAGCCCGAACAGTTCGGGTGAGTGTCTATCTTGCAAATTCTGCGCCACCCTCGGTAATATTTAAGACATTTAATGTGATTCAATCAAAATTTTTATTCTCATTTCAACTTTTCATTTTTACTTCGCTTCGTCAATGAACAGTGTTCATTGATTACATTAAACATTGTACGAGTCTTTGTGACAACGAAAGTTTTGCAAAAATAGTCTACAAAAATTTTTGCAAAATAGTCTACTATTTTGTAACTTTTAATATTCATTCGAAAGTCTATTAATGCCAATGTGTTTATGGTTAAATTTGTGAAAAAATTGACTATCTCTATAAGCTGAGATATTGAATTTAGAAATTGGACAAAATTATTAATCTAATTCTGACTTTCTAGAGAAAATAATTTGAACCTTCAAATTTGCAAACAGTGATTGTAGAAAATATAGTATCAAGCGATTTATTAAACAAAAATTAACAACATTTTTATATTAAAATTATAAAATGGTAAAATAATTTTGATTCATCATATGAAAAATGTTATATTTATTGTACCGACAGTCCCACTTTAATTTATCAATATATTAATTCTATTTTTTCAAAACATTTTTTAATATATTCCTTCAAACATGATTTAGTTTCAAAGTTGCAAAGTTATTTTCAATGTCTCTTGAAAGAATCACAACGACCCCGTACTGTTCATAACTTTCTGTCAACCGGTGGCGTTTTATTATATATGATTATATATAATATGACAAGAAGACTTTTTTTATTGAAGAATCTTTGAAACAAGATGTTTAAATGAGGTGTGCACTTTGTGTTTGCAGGGCCATCGGGTCGGAGGTCGAGCGGTTCACGTCACGTGTCGTCCACCACAGTAACGACATCTTCAGAGGGCGCTGGTGCTGTAGCCCAGGCTACGGGCGCCGAGCCCGTGTCCCAGGTCACGTTGAAATGCACGATCTGCCAGGAACGCCTTGAGGATACGCATTTCGTGCAGTGCCCAAGTGTGCAGCACCATAAATTCTGCTTCCCCTGCAGTCGGGACAGTATCAAACGACAGGGCGGAGGAACTGATGTAAGAATCTTCTTTGTTCACAGTAGTAACATTCGATTAGGCAAAAAGATAACTGAATCAATGGGCTTATTGATCCAGGCGCTAGCAAAAGATAATGGAAATCAACGACGAGCAAGTGAATCCGAGAAAGGCGCCATCGATCGCGAATACATTTGGCCGGCCTTCCTCAAATTAATTCAAACTCTAATGGAATTTCTTTGTACTTGATAAGAAACTTATCCGCATTTTAAATTCGATATGTTCGGGTTCTCGGATCGCGTTTCTGTTTGCACTTCACTCAAATCTCTCAGTTTAAAATCTCAACTAACAGTTTTTAATCCAAGCCAGTATAATGAAAATTTCAAAGTTCCAGCTTGGAACCTGTGTTTGAATCCTCGGATCAAGTTTCAATGACAGTTCAATTTAATTTGGCTTTGATTATTGTTTCAGGTATATTGTCCAAGCGGGGAGAAGTGTCCCTTGGCTAACAGCCAGGTTCCATGGGCTTTCATGCAGGGAGAGATTGCAACGATTTTGGGCGATGACGCGGCGGCCGCGCAGCTGAAGGTGAAGAAGGAACGCGAGACTTAAGGGACGACTCCGAAGGCGCTTGTTTTTTGAATAAAAAATTGTATCGGCTCTGTTGCGAGCCGAGATGAAAAATTTGTCGGTGAAACCGTAAACGGCTCGCCAAGTGTCGCTCGTCAGGAGGACACTGTGGTGAGTTCTGGCCGCAGCCAAAGACGCGACTAAATTGTTATCTGTGATGTAGTTTGTGGGCCGTCCGCTGGGGGCCAGAGTTGGTTCAACAGATCCGTGCAAACTTGTCGGCATTGAGAAGCAGTCTTTGGCATTGTCGTCGGCAGAGGGTTTTGTTTTTGTAAATAAACTTGAATTTAAAAAAAAAAACCTCGTTTGCGAATTTTTGGACGGGTTTTCAGGCCCGTTGCGAGGCGACTCTTTTTACTCTCCCCCCGAACCCTTGAGGGGTTTATCCCAGGCCACGAATTTGTTTATTGTTTATAACCGTGGCGCCGGGGATCCTTGCGGCTCTTTCTTATAACGTTCGGTCACTTTCATTTCACTTTGTATCATACGCATGACAAGCGTTGGACACCCGGCGCCCAATTGTACAATTTGTATATGTGTATATATTATTATAATTATGACCAATTATATTACCAATTGATTATACAAAAAATGATGCAAAAGCGAAGTACGACGAACAATAAAAATTATGTCGCTGGAGGAAGTTGCTGATCATTTCGGTGGAAGAAACACTCGTTATGTTTTTCGCGCGCCTACATTTTTTTGTTTGTACTTTTTCGCGGGCTGTCGTTCTCCTCCTTCTCTTCGGACTTTTTTTGTAATCGATGATGCTTTGAAGAGCGAAATCCCCCCCCCCCCCGAGTTTTTTCGAATAACGAAGACGGTAACTTAATGGGAATGATCGAGAGACGGCGATCACCGTCAGTAGGTGGCGCCCAAGTGCACACTTTGCGTATAATTAAGTTATTGAAAAGGCTAGGCTTTAGGTGACAAAGGTTTTCTCGGATTTTGATTTGTCTGATCGAAAAAACCAACGTATAGGAACCACACACTCGCTATGTCTGAAAAGTATATGAGGATTTCTCGGAAAAAGTCAAAGACAACTTGTAAATATTTGTATAAAGGTCTTTTAGAGTATTTCAACAAAAAAAATCTTACCGAACAATTGTACGCGCGATCGCGTCATTGTAAGCTATTTGCAAACGTCAACGTAGCGCTTGAGAGGGCATTCACAGGTTTGCGACGGCGCCTTTCTTTCTGTACGTCCCTTCTTATTTTTCATTGTCTACGAACCTCTCCCCCTCTTCAATACCGTCGTTTTTCTATCAAAAAAAGGAAAAAGGAAATTTTTGAAATGTAACACTGTCGCGCGGCTCAGAAAGATTGTTCAAAACCTATATTTTGTGTGCGCGCAAACTGGCCATAACTTTTACACCAAAGTTTGACACAATCGCACAGGTTTGTTCAATCCTGCACTAATTTTCATTTACAATTTGTCAATGTCTTCACTGGTAACAAAGCAGAATAATAAATGAAGATTGTGAAACTCCAAATGGTCAAGTTTCAAGATGAATTTTGAAACTTACCATAATTATAGTCTTATCACTATGAGTATGGTTGTTTTAAAAGGTGTGATGAACAGGTACCGCGACGAGAATTGTGATTTGTCGACGATTTGGTAGTTCCTATTTCTTGACTTCTGTATCGACCCGAAAACAGGTAAACTTTGCAACAGGGTTTCAACTTATTTTCTCATTTCTGATCGTCGATGTATGTCGAGAAAAATCCAACGCCACGAGATATTTTAATAACTTGTACATAAAATATTATGCCGCGTAGGCATGTACAATCAATAAAGAATGTAACTCCGAATTTTGCGATTTTGATATCGATTCGAACCTTTTTCTTGCGCTCAACACGTCGTAAGACGCGACGATCGTGATTATTGCAGCTCGGTGCGTTGCACCTTTTTCTGGACATACTCACGGAATTAGGCGTGTCTTCCCAAACGTTAACGTGAGGTCGGCTAACTTTTGTATGATGATTCAGTACTTGTTTTGTATGTTTCTCATTGAAATAACATAAAATAACAACTCACGATGTAACATAAACGGAGAGAAAAAACAAAAATAAGAAAAAAAAACATTTTAAAAATAAAAAAGCAAGATTGTAAGATCACAAAATGGTCAAAATCATGCAATTAACTAGCATTCGTATTAGCGAGAAACAAACAAATATATGTATACAATTTTATAGTGTATCATACTTTGAGAAAAGCGTTACATTGTACTGTTTATCGTATGTATGCAACAACAAAAAATATATGTGTTGATGTGTAACAATCATGACTTTTTAATTCAATTAAAACTTTTCCTCACTGTTATATATTTTTTAATCTCATATTATAATCTCATTTTATAATCTCAATTTTGTTTTAAAATTATTGAAAAATTTTATATTTTATATGGAGTATTTGAAAGTGGAAATTTTTTATGTTGAAAAATTATAGTTTTTTTTATAGTAATAAGAAAATATGAACCTGATAGTGATGACGTAAAGATCGGGCTAACGCCATTTGCAGGGCTAAAATCAATGCCAATGCTCGCCCGGGTTCAGTTCAGGAACAAGAGAGAAAACTGCACTTTATTGATCCGTTGGGTCCAGACAGTGTGAACGCTACGTAGTACCTACGTAGTAGCGACAGTTTGAACGCCAGCATAGCCACTACCCCGAACTCTCTTTAAAGGTGATGTTTCATTAAATTTGGACGTACGTTTTCAGTCCAAGTATTGATCAGATTTTGTACAGGACCTAAAAATAATAAGATAAAATAATTTAAAGAGGAAAAATTATTTTCAACACTGCTTTAAATCGTTATTTTAATCTTATTAAAATTAAAATTATCATAATTATGATACAAGTTTGTAAAACTAAAAATATAATTACCTGAAAAGAACTAAAAGCTTATAAAGAGATCAAAAGAAAATTTGAAATTTAAATCAAAAATAAATTTTCAACTTGACTTACTTAGGATACTTTGAAAACAAGAATTAAAAAACTGTTACAATCCACTTTGTCACAAAAGGTAAACAAGAGAAAGATTAGTTATAAAAGAATGCTTGTTTTTAGAAAAACTATAACCTTTTACTTTATGCTTTTTTTCAACAAAATTGCTTTTCGCAAATAAAAATAATGGTTTTTTCAAATTTAATTGGAATTAAAAATAAACTTTCCTTTATACGATTACAACAAAGGGACGATTTGTTTACGTTGGCTGCAACGTACAATCAGCAAAGAATAGAAGAATGCAAATTCTTGGAAAAACTATAACCTCTCTTTTTTCTATAAAAAAAGGATTTTCAACCCGTTTCATTTTGACCAAAAAACGTTCTTTTGTTTTCATTATTATTTGGAAAAAGCAATTCTATTCAATTTCAAAACATAGCGAATTGCTTTTGTTCGTTGGTTGTTATATATACTCACTCGGTTTTTTTTCACCAAATCGTTGCAGATCGGCGAACTACATTTAGAAGATCCTTCGTTGCGATCTGTTTTATCAAACTGGGAAAATTCGTTGTTTGCCTGGCTGAAGAAAACCTACTGCAATCATTCCCGCATTTGATCCATTGTTGCCCTCGATTGTTGTTGCAAACTACGATCGGCGTCTTCATGGCGTCATCTCGGCGTCCTTTGTCCAGTCTCATTTTGCATTTTTTTAATGTCAGTCATTCGTTTTGTCGTTATCTGGCTAATAACATTCTCCAATCGTCACCTGCATTCGTACCATCAAGAAGTTCGAGAAATTCGCAGCGATCTAGACCGGAAAGAACGAGACTTGAAACTCGGTAATGTCCGGTAACGCTCGGTCGCGCAACCGTTAAAAAATTTGATTCGCGACGATGAATAAAAAAGTTTGTCTTTTGTTTTATAATTTGATCGTGTTTATCGTAATGTACCTAATACTATTAATTGCAATGACGAAGAAAAATCAAAGCTGCAATCGCGAGTATAAAAGTAGCTTTGGCGCGCAATATGGCGGCCGCGAGGGTACATCTTGACCAATCAGGTTGTTCGAACGCGCACCCTCATGGCCGACATGTTGCCCGCGAAAACTAAGTTTATTCTCCCAATGACGTTGTAAACAAAAGTTTGAAAAAACGGTTATTCATAAAAATTGGTAAGTAACGATAATAAATTGTTCTCATAATAGATAACTTTACTTATTTTAATTTAAAATTTGTTAAATGTTGTATTATTTAAATTTGGTATTGTTCAAAATTGTTAAATATTGTACTAATTTGATTATTTGATCATTTTTTAGGTTATTTTTAGGTTATTTTTTATTTTTACATTTAAAAGGTTAATATCAAAAAAACCAACCAAACAATCCATTTATATGTGGATTTTTCAAATTTATACATGGCAAAACTGTTGGAAGTTGGAAATTGCAGTTTCTCAAGATTTAAAAATAAAAGGTAACAAAACTTTATTTACCTCAACTTTAAGTATCTCAAAAGAGCAAGAAAGCAAATTTAAAATGCCAAAAATAAAACAAAACGGCTTTTATATTTGATCTTGTTATTATATATTTACATTATTATTATATTAATATTTATATCAAACAAACTAGAAAAACATTAACAATTATAATGACTACCATTTTTGCAAAATTAAATTTGTGAAAAATTCGAATACTATTTCATTCACGGTTTAAGTTAAGAACTTAATTGAATAAGTAAATTAACAAGTTAAAAATTGTCATTTTCGTTGAATTGAAATAAAAAATGTACAATAGTAAAGACTATATGTTTAAATAGATTGAAACTTTGTTTAATAAATGGAATTAAGAAAAGTATGTAGCAAATTGAAAAGTAGTCTACATTGTGCTATAAAATTGCTATGAAAATCGTGCTCGCTGATTTTTCAATAGTTGGTGCAACTATTCATCGTGCGATTACTAATTCAGCGGCACGTTATGTTCCCTTTAAAAAAATCAATAGTCCCTGCACGTGATGCGGTAGTAGGGGCTGCTCAGTGTACGTACTTATACTT
>JAAMPD010002215.1:0-16411 GCA_025266255.1 Trissolcus basalis
CGTAAGGTAAAGTTTAAAGTTAAACGTTAAAATTTAATAATTAGTTTTTTTTAATTGTATACAGTACTAAAGTTATGACTTGTTAGTAAAAGTGGTCTTTTTTTTTTTTGAAAATTCTAGGTGGCCCGATAATTTTTGTGCGGAGTGTAGATTCTGTCGAATCAGAAGTGGAACTGCCTTCAAAATGACGAGCTCTGGATCCTTCGATCACGCAGCAGTGAATAAATATTCGACGAGCTTTAATTTTTGTTCAAGTTTGTTATAATAAGTAATTTTATTTCATTTATTTATAAAAGTTTATATATTCGAGTCATCATATATTATGAAATCATACTAATATAATTATATAATATATTCTCATTTTCTTACTTCAAGAACCCTACAATTGTTATAATCATATAATGTTTATAAATATCTATGTACTATTTGTTATTTTTAGATTCTTAAAAAAGTATAATTATAATTCTGAAAAAAAAATTGCAACGTGTAAAAAATTTTATGTTTCAGAAAATTTAAGGACAATAAATAACCTTGCCAATTTTGATTTTACGTTTATTTATGAAGATTCGAGTAACAGTGGGTTAATTTCATTGAATACATTTTCTGATAGGATGAATTTCTCATCCACTATTAAAGGTGCTGGTATAGTTAAATAATATTGTGCTACATCAATATATCCTTCACATTCTATGGATTTTAATACCAAACTTCTGTCACTGGAATCAATGGAAAACCATCGAGCAAAAACACCTATTCTTCTCTCACTCTTTTTTTATATTGACATAGTTTTTCGAATAAGAAATGTTGTTCCAAGTTTTCTCATCCATGTATCCGAATTCGTTAATCAACCCAATCAGACAATAATCTGAATTTTCTGCTTTGAACAGAAAATAGTCTTTGACGTACAGTCGATCTAGACGTTTCACTTCTTTGACATGTAAGTGATGAAATTCGTTTAAATTTCTGACGTCAGCTTCTCGAACTCGGATCTGACGGTCACTGCTCAGCCTTTTATTTTTGTTTCCGAAGAACCAGCACAGAGAAGATTTTTTTACGACGTGCAATTTCCCTTTTGAATCCGTTACTACAGTTTCAGGACTATTTTGTTTTATATTCCCGAATTTGTCTGGAAACTCTGGTAAGCTGATGGAATTTTTCGGATCAGAAAGTACACTGACATCTTCATCATCAGGATCAATTTTGTTTTCGATGACAGCTTCAAATCTCTGAATATCTTCAACATCGATTGGGTCGAAAAAATCTTCCTGGCTGCATTGATTGAAATCAGCTTGAATTGCATTAGCTGCTGAAATGGAAACTTTCATTCCAAGATGCTTTATTTCATCCCAAGCGTCAGTTTTTGCCTCGGACATTACTTTTTAATTGTGTCTATAGAAACAGGATCATTGATTTTTTTTAATTTCAGGGAAGACTTTGTTCTGCTTTTCATGAGAAGCGTTGAGAAATCGAGTTGTTGGAAAATGAATAGTAGTGTTTCGAGCCTGGAAATCATGTACTTTGATGTTGGCCAGATGTTAAAGTCTTTCTAACTTGTAGATCGCGTCAAGAACACTGCAATTGACAATCGTAGAGAAGGTTGACGACATGGATCGCAAATTGCGAAAGAAGCTTTCACATGCTTGACTACTACACATCCATAGTAAAAAATAGTCGAAGGAGTCTTTTTCTAAACACTCAAAGAGAAGATTTAATAGTCCATGGGCATTCAATTCCATACATACATAGCTGTTTAAGCTGATGCAGTTATGAACAGGAGAGTAATTTTGTCGTTCAAAGAGCCAGTGTCTCCACATTCTCAAAAAGAAAACTGCAAACCAAATAGAGTGTACTCGTTCGAGAGGAGTAGGTGGAGTCGATAACATTGCTTGCATAGTGAGAAATTTGATTTTCAGAAACGTTTGCGTGGCATCACTATAAGGAACGTTTTCTTTCAGCAATTTCCAAATTCGTGGATGACAAATCCTTGCTGTTGATGAAAAGTTCATTTTGTCGTTTAGAGTTAAATCAAGTTCCGTTAAAAAGTGCTTGTCTTTCGTCGTTGTCTCAACAAGAGCAAATAAATCTCCAGATATCGCTGTAAACCGACCCATTGGTAGAATAATAGAAGGTTTGAACAATCTATTTTTAATTCTATTCAGTACGTGTACCACATCCTGTATGCAAACCTGTTGTTGTAATATTTCGGCATGGAAACCGTCAACCAGATATTTGTGTTTCTCAACAGTTCGTTTCCGTTTTCTTGTTTCTGTTTGTTGACATCTTTCCCCTAATTTAGATATTGAGCGCATAGCCTTTAGAGCTCGAGTATCACCATCAGCTGAGTAACTGCGAACATCAATACCATTGTCTTTTAAAGTTTTGGAAATGTAGTTCCACCTCTTCATCACATCAATATAAGACATTGAATTGTCAGAGCCGAATATAAGAAGGCAAAATGGTGCAGCATTTATATCAAGCGGTTGAGCCATAAATGCATACAAGTAATTTGCAGCTTTGTTTTTATTGAAATACTCTTCGATCACTGTGGCAGAAATGGTGGGAAAATTGTAAGTTAATGGCATCGAGTTTTCATTATGTGGCAAAACCAATCCCACTATTTGGTTTGTTCTACTGTCATATTGTACAGGTCTTGATATTCCAGTCATGTCTTCACTCAGCCACACAGCTTTTGGCAATTTCCTTATTTCTAAATATGACTTCAGCTCATTAACACGTAGCATACCTTCAAAATGAAAAAATTAAAAAGTTGGGATTTGAGAGCTCACTTGTCTAAATAAAGAAAATAACAAACAATCTATTCAAGCCTTTCACAACTGGAACATTATTTTTATCCAAGAATTTTCGAATAGTACTTCGTTCAGGAATAGGCAGGTTTGATGATAAAAAATCATACAAAAGAGGACTAGCTATTAATAAGATAAATGCGCGAACTAATTCCAACATGAAAGTGAACCTGTGTCCTGTAGCGCATCTTTCTTTGTTTGTGTACGAAGAGAACTGTAACATGTTCAGTAATGAAGATGATTTCCAGTTATTTTTAGAGTCTGCTTCACCTACAATTTGAAAGTTCTCTTCATCAGCTTTCCAAAATTCTCTTTCTTTCTCATTTATCAATTTTTCATTTGTGAAATGAGCCATAAATCTTTTTCGGGGAAAAAAAATTCACTTGCTGATTGACACCCATGACAAAGAGGGGAACTTGAACCTGAAGGTATTTCTTCAACATAAACTCCTGATCTTATAATTTCTTGTATATAATTTAAATCTGAATCATTTAACTTAATAAGAAAGTCAATATTGTCTATCGACTGTAATTTAAAAATAAATTTCAAATAAAACGGTACACTTGTCTTCAATTCTGTTTCTATTTTGTTCCATAAAGTTTCACCTTTGACTGTTCTAAATGCCATTATTGATGAAAAATATTCAGGTATAAGTATTACAATACAAGAAATGTAAATGATAGATGATTCCAAAAGATCACACGTTTCTACTCTTATCAACAATACAATGTTTACAATCTGAAACAATCCAAAAATGAAATGTTAGGATGAGACATTGATTCATTTGAAAATATTCATCATGATATAAAAGTTAAATTATCTATATACATAACAGAGTATAAATGTAATGAAAATAATCCTTCATGTGTGTTCTTAGGTGTTCATTTTACATTCTATGATACTATATCGAAATAATTCTGAAACAAAAAGTACGAAGATTAATATATCAATAAGAATCCAATTTTAGAAAAAAAGGCAAATCGCTTTCTTTATCTGAGTGAAATTTCACCTGCACTATCAATAAAATCGTTAACCAATTTTGAATTCGCAAATTTTATAAAATTGCACTCTTTTCTTGACATTCAACAGTCAAAGTGGCACGAAAATCAGAAAAAAACACACAAGCTGCTCACCTTTGAGTGTATATCAATTACATCTATATATACACTTTTAAGCATTTTTTTTAATGTATAAAGTTGAAAAGAAACAGTTTTCAATGGACATTTTTTGAAATTATTTTAAGTTAATCTAAAGTGATCCAAATAATTACTTAATTATGTTCAACTTCTTCATATTGTTTTTATTATTTTTGAATAAAATTTCATTAGAACTCCGGTGAGAACTCTTTGAAACTCCCACAAACTCTTTAAAACTCTTTGAAACTCTTTAGAACTCTTAAAACTCTTGAAACTCCTTGGAACTCTTCAAAAGTCGTTGGAACTCCCGGGTCTCTTTCAGAGACGTCACAGTTCCCAACCCCTTGGCAACACCTTTTTCTAAATTCACCGCTTACAGCGCCCTCACACTAAAAATGTTAGTTACGATCATACAACGGATGAAACCCTGTCGCGTTGCTTACAAATGTACAACATATTACAAATTGAAAATGAATTCACTAACGAAAAAACTCACCAGAAGTTTGCCTTCCGGATTCCGAAGAATGGGTAATTCCTCCAGAATGATTTCGTTACTTGATATTTTATAAAATTTTATTCGCTCTTCGAATGCTGTATTAACCCACTTCTGCACGTAATCGTCATCTACAATTTGATCATCTTCCTGGAGTTGTTCAAAGCTATCTTACTCAATGGGTCCTAAAAAACGTCACAATTACAAATATAGATACTGTTAAAAAAATCTACATCAAACTTACGGTATCATTCTAACCAATCATACCTTCTTCTTCTTCATCTCTTTTTTTCCAGAATACGGTATTATTCGTTTAATAGCAATTTCTTTTCCTCGCTGTTGTGCATAGTAGGTCTGAAAAGCTCCACCAGTGCTTTTTGTTGTGCATCTCACTCATGTGTGGGCATGGGTTTTCCGCTTCGCTTTTCCTGCCTGTTTCACCTTTCCCCGTAGCCGAGCTAGTTCGGGCCCAGCTCACATGTTGTCTTAGTTTGAACGGGTCCAGGTGAGCCAGGTAATGCGTTGTCTTTCTTGTTCCAGAAAGCGACCCAAAGCCGACGGCAACCATTCAGGAGCAAGCACATCTAAAATGTATTTGTTTTCGAATCTAAATTTAGCCCACGTATTGTTTTGATTTCCTTTCATTTATTTTCAGCAAAATGAATTGTATTTTGAAAAGGAATAAAATAAGTGAAATATTCTTCAACTTCCGACTTTTATTTCATTGGAAAACCTTGCCAACCGAACCAGACACGCGCTCTCACAACCCGGCTAGCTAGCCGACCCAATCCCGTCAACCTGAAATATGATCCTGAGCAGAATGTCACCTGAAAACATGAACCTCGGTCACTGGAGGTGAAGTGACCTGGCGCTCAGTAAGTATTGAGAGACGAGCGAAAACACTAGTACGCGGCTGTCACTGGCCAACATCCGCCCTGGCAGTGAGCACCGCCGTGTTACAATATTCTTAAATATATGTGAGAATATTTTTTCCAAGTTAAAAATATTCAAGTGAAAATACTAAATTCAAGTTAAAAAATAAGTCAAGTTTAAACCGGAGTAACTTTTGCAATTTTCATCATATTTTGAAGTAAAATATTGGCCTGGCTTGGTGTACAGCAAATAAAATCGGCCTCATAACCGTCATTTTGTAATGGCATTTTTAAAATAATTTCTTCGTTAACAAATGAAAGAGAAAGGTCTGTTTGAATGGAAACTGATGAAGTTACGGCCAATTGAAGATGATATTATCTTCATGCTTCTTTTGTTTACATATCATTTGCAAAAACAAAAATAAAACTTTTGCAATTTTTTGAACATTGTTTGACAAAAATGAGTCCAACCGTTTGTTTGTGAAAAAATTGGTCAAATTTGATAAAAACTGGAAAAAATACAGACGTTCAAACTTGACCTATTTTTTGCTACGTCTAGGGTGTCTTCTTTCACTAAATTCATAATTATTAATAAGTTGCTTATTAGCCGAATCTTCTCAAAATATTATAAATATTAATAATTATTCATGAAAAATATATACAAATATATTAAAAGTACATAAAGTAATAAAACGTTTATACATTCTTTTCAACGTACATTTGAGAATATTTGTTATTAAAATCGCTAATATAAACTTGTTCAAAAGAACGAACAAAACAAAATTTTGCTCCTGCAGGAAATAAAAACTCATTTTGCTCTTTCTTTTAAGGAAGTAAATCTGTGTTTTCTGTGGCTAGGCCTAATCAGGGCCATATGAGATAACATAGAGGTTCACATAAAATGTATACTAAAAGGTTGCAGTAGAATCAAAGAAATAAAATCATCTGACAGACATTTGAAAATCGGAAATTAAATTGTATATGAAGAAAAATTTGAATTTTTGCCCTACATAATCATTCTAAACAAATAAGAGTAATGTATGAAAACTAATAATGATTGTCAGATAAGACTTTCATTAATGAAGTACGCGCGAATCACGCGTCGCGTTTTCCGATCAACGACGATGTGCGCGTTCAGTGATTTGGACCGTTCTGCGCATGCGCGCGCTTAGTAGGTCGGCGCTAGCGCGAAGTGATTCGCTTGATCTCCGGCGTTCTCCATGTTCTCCACAAACCGGCCTTATGGTAGTTTGACGTGAGGCTTCCAAGGAGTCGTAGCGCGGGTCTTGCCGTAGAGAACGTACTGGTCCGGCAGCGAGTGCCGCTAGTTTTCAATATTGTGGTTGTTTATTTGTAATATTAATTTTTCCTCAAGAATAAAAATATTCCTTCATTATACATGCATACTCGAGGATACGATCGGACATTCGAATTGGTGACATTTATTGTCTTCAGTTTACCAGTTGTGATTGTTTGGTTTTGGTGCGGACTTTTGATAGGATAATTGTGTAAATTGAACATTGCGGCAAAATGGTGTATGGCTTTGAAATGGAATCGGTAAGCTTATCATGTCAATTCGAACTTTTGACAAATTTTTAATACAGAAAAAGTGAGACGATCAAAAGTCAAAATTGTTTTCTAGTTTATAGTAATGTTATTCTTTTATAGCAAATATTGAACGACTTCTGCCTTGAAATTTAAATTGACGAATCAGTTCAGACTTTTGTTTTCATAACAAACAATACTTTCCATCGCAATGTATAAATAATGATACCAAGTGAGCACATAAAACTGATGCAAATGCAGAATGAATATCCGAAACTTTCTTATCACTGAATATTACCGTGCCAAATCTTCATATTAAGAATTCGCAAAAAAACTGAATTTTAAACTCTATATTTTTTACTTTGTGTCAAACTTCTTCTGATTGATGAGTTGCGAATTTTTTCCATTTTCAAAAGCAACAAGATTCGCTTTTTGATGTTCTTTCGTGGATGCCGACTCGAAATTAACTTCTGCTTTGTCACCGTTGGTTCGCATATTATTATCACCGTCGATCTCCTTAGGTGTAGCAGAGAAAGTTGTTTTTTGAATTAGCAAAGTACTTAGAAAACAAAGTAACTAGGTTGTTTATAATATGATAACAGAGATACAAATCAAATAAAATTTTCTGATAAATATCCATCGAACGGCCGACAAAGTAATTGGGGAAACTTTTGACTGTATAAATTTAAATTCATCGATTTGGCAGCAATTTTTCTTGAAAAATGTATTATAAATAATTCGAAAGGAAAACAAAATGAAGAAAAACAAAAAGAGATAATCTGTGACAAACGTTTTATTGCAACTGAAAGATGTTTTTATTTTAGAGTGAAAGCACATAACAATTACAATCGCAATAGTGTTGGGTGTAGCAGAAAACCAGTCAAATTGGCGGTCGGAAACGCGAGTGACCCAGTCACGGCGACACTTTGTATGCGCGACAGAGAGAAATCGAGCGCGAATCTCTCGTACTTGGTCGCAATGTGTAAAAACAAGAAAAATTAGTGCAAACACTCAAGCCTTTCATAGACTATTTTTAAATTTAGGACTCGCTGTTTGTCGTCATCCGCGACACATTTCGGTGACTATATTTTTTTGATAACAAAACTCTTCATTCCGATCTCTAAAACATAAATTTTACATTCTAAAATCAACAATTTTTTCATTCCAAACAGTTTTCATATTTAAATTTCACTTCTTGGTTGTACTGTTTGCATAAGGTAAAATTTTGTGCAGTGTAAAAATGACATCAATTTACCATAGACGTGATTTGAAGTACAATCCCATACAATGTATGTTAAAATGTGCATAGCAATGATATGTATATGTGGAAAAACTAATTTTGCTCAATATTTTTATTAGAACGCAAATATAAAAATGTTTGAACTGAATTTTTAGGAACATAAACGTCATAAGATTTAATATTCACTATGAAATATATATGGTACATTTTTTGTTAGATATTATAATAGTTTATAGGATAATAAAATGGATCAAATAAACACTTAAGCGATTCACATGATATTTCTCATTTTCATACAAAACACCTTAAAAGATTCTCATAGAACAAAATTGAACGAAATATTTCAATAATTTAAATGATAATTCATTACTTGAAATTACAAAACACTTCGCTCTACTGAACGTGCAACCGTCGACGATAAATCTTTCGGCAGATTGACTTACGACTGCACGCCAACGTTTCACTTTATTTCTAAGATGTGTTTGAGTGCCGGATTCTGTAGAGTAAATTATGCGCAATGTATCGCTGCATTCACAAAAATTGTTTATAAGAGTACTCGCTTGTCGGGACTTCTTGCAGTTTATATATTAAGCAATATAGAACGTGCCGCATTTTGTCTGTTTTCCAGAAATGCATTTGCCTATCGATACAACGAGCTTGATAACTGAACACACGAAAGATCAAAAGTCATTTTCAATATTAAATACAGAATATCTGACAAAACTTAATAAAAACATCAGTTCAACATTACATAATTGTACATCTTTAATCTACCGCATACTGAAACATATTGAATTTTATTGAAACGAAAAAAAATTCTTTATCGCAACTTAAATTCAAGATTACCAAAACTGTGTTTTTTTTGTGCATCGCGGACGATTTGTTTTAAGTTTTGTTTTGTTCCTTTTTTTGCAAACATTTAATCCTAAGACATTTTACATGAATTTAGAATATTGGATTTCTCATTTGCGTTGTACACGAGTACGTATAATGACTTTGTTTTGAATTTTTCTAATGAAATTGCAAAACTAGCAAAGTAAAATGTTTATAATCGCGATTAACATTCGAAATAGGGATTGTGCAACAACGATTTCACAGAAAATAAACGATTAAGCTTGCAAAGGAAAAAAACAGTAATTAGATTATAAAGTACACCCGCGAGCAAAGTGTTAATTAATGAGAATTCGAATCGCGAAATTGACACAAATTACTTGCATGCACGACTTTGATTTACACCGATCATTGGAAAGAATCGATTTGTTATTGTAACAATTTAAACTTCTTCCAGCATAATTTCTTATTGTTTTATTATAAACTTGCTAATTGGTGTTTAATACATTTTTTGCAATACGAAATCAACAAACGTTTTTGATATAATAGAATTATATTAGTGTCGAACGAATCCAAAATTATTTGTTACAGACTCTACTGGATTTATGATTTTTTTTCAGCATTGCAGACATTTCTGATGACATATTTTTGAAAGAACACTCAAAGTACCCAATACTATGTTTACTCTTCATGAACTTGAAATATTTCAAGTTTCTTCACGTTAATAAACCGAACACATTTGAACGTTCAAATCAATGCTATGGCAATATAAATGTCATAGCAAAAATAAGCAGTCAGTCAATCTCAAATTGTGCCGTTGTGTACGTAAACTTTATTACGACTATCTTTTGAAATGTCAAGATGACACGTCAGAGATGTATTCGTACGCGGATTGAGAGACGTCACTTCAACTTGAAAGACAAACTTTCGAATCCACCATTATACCGACATCTGCAGAAATTCATTTGTCGTTTGATCTGCAGTGCTCACAACTAATGGATACAAGTTGAGCTCAATTTTAAAACAAATCATTCAAAATTATTTCAGATCTTCTTAAATTTATTTGACGATATCATAAATTAACGAATTAAAGTTTTCTGCTACTGAAGTTTACAGCTAAAACATATAAGTTTAATTTAATAAAAATTTACATCTTATACACTTTAAAAATACTATACTCTTGGAGTTTAAAAATGAAAAATGTTATGCCGACATGTTTCTCATTAAAAAAATTCGAACTAATTGTCATGTGGCGCTTTGAAGTTATGCTGAATACATTTACAGCTGGTGTTTACTTAGAAGTAGCTCGCATGGGAGGTAGCAAGGACTATCGAGCATTCGTTTGATTCCGCATTCGTGTGCAGGTCTAATTAGTCGCCTACAGTGTGGTCCTGATACACTTTGCATCACACTTCTTAGGTACACGTTTCAAGTAACATATGTCATCGACTCTGTTCTTATTACCTGTTATAAAATAACTATCCTCTGATCTAATTGAAAAACGGAAAATAAATAGTTATGAAATAAAAATTGTTCATAATCTAGAATAAAATCTCTCCTTCATTTGCTTCCTCAGTTTATACTATTTGATTAATGTTTTTTTATTTGTTAAATGTCAGATTGAAATTTTCGTGTGATGAAACAAGCCCAGATTCAATAAGATTTGCATTCAATATATCAACAACAATAATCTCTAGCCAAAGATCTTTATGTCGACTATGTCATCTTTCTATTCTTCTCTTGGCATTGGAGGCGTGGTTAAGAAAAACGTCAAAGATCATTTTTCTGCACCCTGATAATTGGCCCTGAACTTATTATTATACCTGATGGTTAACAGTCTATTTTATTTATTTTTTTTTCTCTCTCTCTCTACCGATCCTGGATGAAATGTTTCCGCGTATGCATCTTTTTATTGCTCTAAACCAATAAGTATATTAATAACTTGGAACATCCTCTGACGCAGCTTTGTCGTCATACTTAATGTTCTTTTGTTCTCGAAATGTTCAGAGCCTACTATAATTTTTAAGTGACATTAAAATTTAACGACAGTTGTGTTCTTCGATAATGTATTAAATAGAACCCTATCGGTTTTATCTTTGGAATGACTTTCTAATATTTCAATAGAAATGTGTTAACCATCAGAAAAAAAAGTAAACAAATAACAAGTAGGTTTAAGACAAAATTCATGGTGATGGACCTGAAAAATTGATACCAAAATAAAATACAAAGTGGCTGATGCAGATGCGCGGTTGGAACTCTATGTAAAGAATCATAATGTGTGTTATGCGAGTAGAGCTACTAAAATAAATAATCCTCATTATCCATATGAGTCTGATGGATTCATTTTGTTTTTTGGACTTATATTCAGTTCAGATACTATTGATGAAACAAACTTTTTTTCATCAGAAACGAATTTTAAACGTTCAATTAATAGTTTGCTGTACTAATAAAAAAATTATTTTATTCGTATCGTATGTACTAACATTGAAAATTTTTCACTATAAAATTAAAGGAAAACTATATAATACCAACAAATTACTGAATTCCGCATGAATTTCATAATAATTTGTTCAACTTTTTCATCAATTTCTGTAAATTCTCTTTTTAACTCACGTTGTTTTTAGGTTCCAAGCTGAAGCTTCTCCCCTATTTGTTTTAGCAAATACTTTTTGTAGTTGAAAATTACTCTTCAACATATATGCATCATATGATGTTCATTAAAATGGAAAGATAAAAGGGATCTGATGAAGGGCGAGATACAGTTTTGATCAACTATCAGTGTCCTTCAAGCCGGTACAAAGGTTCAGCAGCGGGTAATGCTTAAAAACGTTTAGAGGTTTCAAAGGAGGCTTTACATTCTCGGTCGGGGCGACCTTCTGCGTGTTCTCGGAACGATCGCGTCGCGCGTCGGTCTCGCGGGATCCAAAACAACCGGCTGCTGCGAAAAAGTGTGGAAACTCGTCGTTAAATACGGCGCCGAGGTGCCGGGTCATCTGGCTCACCCTCCGCTTTCGATCTTTCGTTCTGCGTTCTCCCATCTTACTTTTTTTCCCACTCACCTGCGACCTCAGGCCTTATCGTTTCTCATCTCATATCTTGCTCGACTTTAATTAACCACTTTTTTACCGGCTTCGCATCATCGGTATTTCTGCACGTTGCTTGTTATTCAATAATGGCGCAAATAATTGTGTCATTACCCTAGTAGAAATTAAATTTGGCCTTAGATGGGTTCGCCTGAAAAATGAGCCGGGTCCTTTAAGGGCAATGCCAGGGTTTTATCTGGGTTCTTTATTTGCTCGTTATAGCTCACCTCTAAAATACTTATTAGACCTAAATGGGTACATAAAATTCAGAGAGGGTCGACTCTGATACGCAATTTTGCATTGTTCAAAATATTCGTATAATTTAACACTATCTTTTATACAAACGGGACCTGTTTCATGTTTTTTTAATGTTTCCATATGCATGTTGGTTTTAGATCATTATTATAAATAAACTTACGATTTATTTACGATTTATTCACAATATTAACATTATTGACAATTTATGATAAAATGCAAACTCATTAATGAGGTTTTTGGAAAAATATTGCGACTGATCATGTTGCTCACAAGCAGCAGTACATAAAATGAATATTAAATAAATTGAAAACACCATTTTTAGGATTAGATTATTTTTGCTTGTTTCTCTCTGTATATAATCAATAACACATATCCTATGCTGCAGGATATTTTTAAATCTGTTTCACGTTCAGTGACTCAATCCTTATGCTGCAATTTTTTTTAATCTTTCATGAATTTGTTTTAATTAAGAAAAAAAGAAACTGAAATTCTTTACGATACAATTTTGTCAGACAAGCTTCTTTAATTTGTATGAAGAGATTTTTATAGTGATTTATCTTAGGAGTAAAATGTCGAGAGATGAATACTTAATCGTATGCTTCTAATGCGCGATATGCGTCATATGAAAGACATCAGCCGTGTGCGCCAAAGTCGGCGCACTTTCTCGCGGAAGGTCTTTGTGTTGCGATGTCGCAACGGCGATAGTAACTGGCGTCGATGTGGATCGCTCGACAAGACCGTTGCACAATTCATTCTGGACGGATTAGCACCCGAATCCATTTTATTTGCAATTACATCCCCAGTGCTATTTATTCGCGAATCAGCGTTTACCGATCATGCGATACCAATAAATAATTAATCCGATCGCGATAACGGTTCAAGATTTGCAACACAACTCAAACTAGGTTACGTCCAACTAACTCATGGTGTGTTAACAATCGCATGATCGCAATTGTTTTATGACTTACATTTTATATAGAATTAGAATATTCAAGTCACTGTGAAACTAATTTTTGATGGTAAAAATTTTGTATAACAAATCGAGAATTTAACCAGTCTTTCGCTTGGAACAATGTTTTCGCATCGTTTTTAATGCGTGTCATACTGAATTCAGTAATGCAAAAAAAAAATGTGTTCCAAAAAGAATGAAACATTATGGGTATAGAATGCAAAATTGGCATGCTAATCCGATCGTTTTTTGACCTCGATTGTGTTCAATCGCAAAGGGTATAAAAAGAAGCGTGGCCGAAAAAACGAAAACAGAAATAAGAAACAAAAATATTGAACCGCAGAGTCTGAATAATAACACGAGCAAGGCCGCAATGTGGGTCCTTCGCAGCGGAACTTGATTTTCGAGAGGTGAAAGTTAAGGTCGTCTGACGCAATCGCGCCACAACGTCGACCGCTGGATCGTTAGTAGGAATAGTTTCTCTAAACTGCACTGGTAGCAAATGTAATTTCTAAATGGTACTTTTCCCATGTTGTAAAATAAAAATGAGTCAAAAGTTAGATCAAAATAAACAATTTAATAATAAAAAGTGGTACAAACGTTTAGATGATGAAATAGTGATTCAAATATTCAACGAAGTGATATTGTAGGTAACAAAAATTTACCTCTTCATATTGAGAAAACAAATAAAGATATACTTGAAGAGTTTAGTATTCAGACTTCTTGGGCATGTTAAAGTCTTGGTAACGCAAAATTTACAGTACCCATTAGGCCGCTGACATTCTTTGTCTTGTCGCCTCGCAACGATTCAAAGCGGTTAGATGATGCTTGCTAAAGTTACGTACGCTGCTTGCAAAACAATTTACCTTTTGCCCTTCTACTCAGCTAAGCATCTTCCTTTTCATCTTCCTTTCTCTAACAGTTGAATCTTTCGCGATTTCAGATGAGATCCTCATAAGATGTTACCATTAGTTCATAGCTCGATTCATTTCATCACAAAAAGCATTCCATCCTGGTGATCACAAAAACCGGTCGAATTTGAATCGAGATGACTCAGAGGTCTAGATGTAAAGCAAAAGAAAAATTAATTTCAACAAAATAAAAGGCCGTGGCAATTTGAGTGTTCCAATTCTGGTTTGTTTGAAAGAAAAAAGGCACACATTTCGCTTTTCTCTCCATTCATAGGAACATGCTTACGCACATGCATATCTTTGTAAAAGTGGCACGACACATCTTGGATGATTCTTCGGAGGAAGGAGAGTGAATATTATGTTTCGCTCGTCAATATATATAAGTAATGGCAAAAACAAAACCCCCTGAATAACATTTCTCTTACCAGCATTCAATTTCGAAAGACAAAAAATTTGACTGAATTGAATAAAGTCATGGAAGACACAAATTCACTAGGTCCTTAATTAGACTAATTATTGTGCACCAATTAGGTTGCGGACAGTTGAATTATAGTGGCATCCGAAACAAATATAAATATAATTTAATTGTCGGACTTGAAATATAATGCGAGAGCGCGATAAATCTCGCGACACACGGAAACAGTCGCATTACGCTGAATTGCAGGCAAAGAGCTGTCATTGTGCGTTCATTCAAGTGTCTATTCCAAGGCATTTTCTTTTCGTTTGACTCTTGGGCCGACAAAAGGACGATCACGACGATAAAGTGTCTCACGGCATTCAGAATTAATTTCCGATTTTCCTCGCGATCTTATCGCGTGATAATACACTTCGTGACGCGTGAAATTTATCGTATCCTACGACTTGCACGTATAACAATTATACCAGCAATCAGTGCATAATCTTACAATAATGGACACCAGAAGTTTAAAACTAATGAAAACGCACTACTTTTTGTTTCATCGATAAGATTTTCGTCTAATCTTGTATAAGCTTTATAGGATCATAATTTCCATTACAGGATATAATATTTATGAGAATCGAAATTTATATGAAAAGCAATAATTTATTATACACTCGATTGTGCAGAACTGAAACTGTGCCAACAAATTTTACTTTTACGAAACAATGGCCGTGATTAGCGTTCGAGATAACGAATGAAAAATTTTGCGAAATTGAGAGATTCGTTTTTCAGATGAAAATACAAAATTGACGGCCGACCAGGTGTTAATAGACGTTTCAACGGAATGTCATTATTCACCGTAAGCATTTTATAAAATGAATGCGGGTTAAATAGCCAACTAGATTGGAACGCTAAAAGTGTGCTACGTCGTTGACTTAATTGTGAGCGCTCGCCGGCAGCGGTGATGATGATGCTCGCATACACATGTGTCCCATACGAGCTATAGTCGAAGAGCTGATACGAGCATAAGTTGCGCGGGACATACTTACGCGCACGTACGCATGTAACAGCAACGGCGTTTCTTCAGTGTACGCGACTTTACCGTTACCTTCTTCTGAGGCGCTGCTCATGTAACAACTTGAGGAAGAGAAAAAAAGGGGCAAGGAAAAAGAAAGGAATTGACATGAAAAAAATTCGTACGAGCCTTGTGAAAGATTAAATAAATGTTGCCTGCGAGGACCTTGGAAAATCGTTAGATTTATATGCGACGTTTAAAGATCTTCTTAAAACTTTTGATTTATGATGTCAAAAATAACATTCTCGGATTATGCATTATGAATACAATTACGAATACAATTTGCATATACTGCAATTGTACAATCTTTCATCGATTGTCGTCGATTGCTCTGAAATGTGGTGTAATTTCTCTCGTAAAGGAAAAACAGTTCGATCAAGAGTTTCGAAAATTCAAAAAAATTTTTATTGTGAAATTAAAATGACTGTACTGATCGAAGGAGATGATATTTTGAAATAAATTCATTTTTGTTTAATGAACAGTTCTCGATTGTGTTTAATAAAAGACACAAATTCTTAATAATTTTGTGAACTTGTTACTTTACGACTTCATTGAACAGATTACCAGAAGTTTATATTGTTACAGTATTTATATTCGAAAGTCCGCGATAAAATCTCAATGCCAACCGAGAAGCTTGTTGTGCGAAACATTTTTTCCGCGCTCGGGCTTTATGTGTTTCTGCGCATCACGAGTTAGTGCTCTTTATCTTTATTTACTCGCCGATTTTATTTTCTCTCATTTTATAAATTATTTTTTCTTTCGTAATAAGTTTTTGTTTGTTTGTTTGTTTTTCTTTTTCTTTTTTTTTTTTTTT
>JAAMPD010002216.1:0-16403 GCA_025266255.1 Trissolcus basalis
TTACTTGCACTAGGAAACAAAATCACTTATCTAAACTTATTTTTAGTCTTCAAAATATTAGTGTTCTTATAATGGAAAATCCTTAAACGGACAATTACTGGTACATTACCCTACATTTTTTATAAAAAGTTTCATAAATTTGAAAAAACTAAGTTTTCATTATAAAATGTGATTCGGAATAACAAATTGTTTTCGTGAAAAATAATCAATGCTTCTGTTGAAAAATTGAAAAGTTCTCATTTTTTTTCAAAATCAGAATAAAAATCATCTTAAAATTTTAGATCGGATTTTTTTTAGTAGCGTTGATGTTGTGTCTGTTAACTTTGAAGCTAAAATGTACTTTTAGTAGGCATCAGTCTTTTTTCCGGTGTTGTTAAAATGAAATCGGATACGTTAAAATTCAATATAGTATGAAATGTAATAAATACTAACTAAAGTGGAAAAATGCGTGGTTAAAAATTTTTTGCTATTCTTGTACGCTACGCATGCCCCGCGGCCCTTAGATTCGACTTTCAACACAACGCATTCTAAAAGCTCTTTTTGCCTTTATTCACGTCAAATTCGGAACTTTTCGAATTTCGATAATGCGCTCACGATAAAAGGATAGCTATAGTATCAAAGAATTCTCTCGTCGGCCTTCATAAATAATTTGACTTCAACGGATTTTCATGTTGAAACAAAAGGTTGAATTAACTTTTTACACACTTTTGCACCCAAGCTTTTTGTTTACTATTTGTGGTTTGCTAGCTGAAAAAAGCTTTAGCTAGATGCGGTACAGTTTTTTTTTCAAACATATGGTTTAAGAGAATCTAAAAAGCTTTATATTAGTAAACGATTAAACAAAAGATCTCATTATAACTTTTATCGTAATTACGCAGGATTACCCAAAAGCAATCTTGTCCGTTAGAAAGAACCCTTCCTTGCAATAAACAGATTTCATTATCGTGCCAAGTCAAATCGAATTACTGCAATAGAATTTTTTTTACAGGATCAGACTTTGGTAACTTTCTTTGACTATTTCAGCTACGAGCTCTTTTTCGAGTTCGTTTTTTGTAATTAAAAAACCCAGTTTTAATTGATTCAAAATAAGATTAACAGGTTTTATAATAAGAAGACCGGTTTTGGAGTGAAAAAGTTATTTTTCTAAAAAAAATCATCCTGCAAAACTTGAAAACTTGTGTCTGAAGCTTGCTAACAAGGTTTTCTATCAAGTAAAAATCATTTCGCCGAATTGTTGCAAGTTTTCTTTCTGAAGAACTCGTGTTTATAGGAATATATGAGCGATTCCCTACGGGACTGTCGATGCAGAAGTTACAGGCTCGTGAAGACATACGCTGCGAGCATCTTCAAGTTCGCTCAGATTAAAAAGTTCCCTTCCGCTGTGGGATTACACTCAACAACTGCGAATTCGATAACGTACCATTCTCTTTCACTCCTGCTGCCTGTTTTAACTATTATTATTGCTCGCAAAATTTGTTTTGCCTTTTGTTCTTCCCCCTCTCCGCTTTTTCTGCTACGTTGGAAATGGAATTAAACAAAATGCTAAGTAGTAGAGTCGTGCAAAATCTCGCAGTTTCGATGTAACACTTCATTTATTATTTGGATCATGTTCCACAATTTGAATGCAACGTAATAACGAAACTAATAAATAAAAGGCGAAGCATTTCTTGTAAGGCGCATAGCTGATGATTCGCAATTCGGGGATGAATTGTAAATGATCCTTCGCTTTGCTCGCGACGTTGCGGATGAATTATTTAATGCGCGCACTCTTCGCGAAAGAGTGCGTGTGCGAAACCAGCGAATTTAATTTGTCGACTGCATATTTGCTCGTTGTTTTTAGTACCCACTTCTTCCCTTTGTTTTTTCGTTCGAGTTGAGTTTTTATTCTCCATCCTTTTTTTTTAATTTATTTTCGAAATATGTTAATTCCGTGCGCTGCCTGTCGCGTGCATCTGTAAGCGAATTATTCGATTTATTATTTGTCTCGTGAACAGCAAATTTGCATCCTTTGTTACAAATAATTATACGAAAATAATAACAGTTCTAAATAAAATTTAAACTCGCGAGTTATCAATTTTTTGGAATTTTGTCATTTGAGAATGCTCTGCTGGTTCAAGCTGAAAATATTACATTTTAGTTTTTAATTTTGATGTGATTTAGTCAATTTAGTTTTAATAGAAATTTGTAAGTGTAATTAGCAATTGATAAGTGAATTTGACAACATTCAGATATCAAGGTCAAACTGAAATTGTGTTATTAAAAGCAGTAATGTCAGTCCACAAAATTTCATCATAGTCACAATTTTCTCCGCGCAAACACAATTACAATGACCGTGCAATATACATATAAATTCTCGTAACTATGTAATAACGATTATATTCAACTATTTGGTATCAGCTGTACCCATGCAAAGTTATACGGTTATGATAATGTTACTAGAAACTTGTACCGCTTGAAGCTTTAATTATTGCTTTAATTGACCGCCAGTCTTAACATTTTGCTGAATATCGAAAAATATATTAATTATTCGAGTTTCATATTTCAGAAACTGTGTAGCGTTAAAATGAAAATGTCCATTAACCAACGAAAAGAGATTGGACGACAACAACAATTTGTTTTTCAAAAAATTTTACATTACAAGTTCTATCCGTTGAATTTAAACATGGAATTAAACTTTCCTGGACTCTGGGTGAATTGTTGCAAGTTCAATTAAGCCATTTATTGTTTCTGCATTTTGTTTATCAGAATCAAATCTGAACGAGTCAATGTATTGATTTGTTAAATACGAACAGCGAGAACTAGTTTCTATTAACGATAAAAATTGCCGACTTTTGCAAAAAGTAATTAGATTTTTGAAAAAATCATTAAAATCAACGCGTCGTTTTTCCGCCAAAAATGATTATACAGAACAAATGTTTTGCGAACTCGTCGCTGCAATCTCCATATTAAAATAGCGACGTGTGCGTCTCTCGGCCATAAAAAACTACCGCTCTTTTTTTCTGTTCAAAAAATTTTGCATGTTAAATTTGGTATTGATTCAATTCGCACTTTTACATTTATTGTTCCCGGGATTACTATTGCTTGAAATGTGAAATTTCGATTTAAAAAAGTAGATTCATTCATTTGAAAACGGATGTAATTTAATACCGCAATGATTCAATTTTGAATTCGGTGCGGAATGAAAAATTCTTTGAATGAAAACATACGCACTTTGTTTACTTCAATATACAATTAATGTATTCTTTTTTTTTTAGATATAAAAATTGGAACATCAGTTCAAAAAGCCAAAGTGGTTGGATTATTGCTGTGATTTAATTTTTTTTTTTCGTTCGGCATATAAGAATATTTTGCGAATGAAAAATTGGTTCGTTTTGTCTAATAAAATTATTCTTTTCAATTTGAAAAGTTCGTTTTCATGTTCGATAAAGCCCTGTATGTTTGCTTTCAATCTTGTACCGTACAAAAACATTTTTTCACACGTATTCTGTTTATGCGTGAAACAATTTCTGCACACACGGCGTTTCTTCTAAAATCACTTTTCAATATTCGCATGAGTTGAGTCCGTTTCATATTTTGTATGAAAATTGCATTATTCCATTTCACATTCTCTATCCCATTATGTAATTAAAATGTTATTACTAAATTAATCATTTTATTTTTCAGATCAAAATCAACAAAGGGTGTCTTTTTGGAGTTTGAAAGTGTTTCCGTAAGTTGAAATCTTCCTTCGTAAATATCATTTAATACATGATTTAAAATGAAATTTAGTATCCGCAACGCAAAGAGCCTTTACGGTCAAAATGGCACGTAATAACAAAGATGACAAGGCCTTTGAAAGGAAACGTTACTGACGTGCATGTGGAATTCGTTTGTTGCGTCACGCCGCGTGTTTTGTGTCGTCTATGCTCTTTTCTCGTGAGTTCACTTTTTCCGGTTCCATGAAATTTGTATTTTGTTTAGAATGCATGCAGTTCGTTTTTGCAAATAAATGAGCGCAGACGAGTTTATCAAAGTTGCCTTGATCAACGTTCGATCAACGGTATGTTACGCTGCTAATTATGTTATTTAATTTTTTGTCACAGAATCTTTGCTCTGCTATTATCAAACAAATTAGTTTTGTTTGATACATTTTCACCGTATATTACTATAAATTAATGTAATTATAATATTAATTAGAAAAAATGAGCTTTATATTTGAGTGTAGTTATAATTTTGTATTAATTTGTTTAAAACTCAGAACTGATCCCTCACGGATGAAAATATACCCGCCAAAATATTTTATATTTTATGAATTTATATATGATGGAATTTATAAAAAAATACAAGTTTAATATTATACTCATTGCCGGGACATATTTTCTACACGAAAAATATATTTTCGTCCGTGCGGGATATTTACCGAATATTATCATGAATTTATAGAATACTAATTATAATTAAGAGAATACTATTTTTATATCCGAACGTTATATTTGAGTCCAATTGAAAATTTAGAGTCCCACAAATTTGATAAAAGAGAAATGGGAGAACGAGGACTTGAATAAATTGTAAAGCTTCTTAAAGAGTCTTGCAATCATTAAATAATGACTTAAGAAAGGGATGAAATTGTCTTTCAAACTTGAGTTTGTCAGTTCTCGTGAACTTTACCATGCTTTGATAATTTTGATGATTATTACATAAATCAAATCAAGGAAACATTTGCACAATTTTGAAATATTCCTTAAGATGATGAATAAAGGTTGGCGTGTAAAATTATTTATTTTCAACGCAGGACCTCACCTCGTTTTTCATACATAGCCTCGATTTATTCATCACCTTAAGCAGTCACGATGTTTTGCCACTGACATTTTGACTGCAGACGTTTCATTTCTAGCAAGGCGAATCGTAATGCTACTCGTAATGTAATGTAACGTATTTCAACTCTAGATTTGTATTGCATCGCTTTATAAAGAACGAAAAATCAAAACAAAGGGAAATTTTAACGAAACATTTCAACAATAATATGCTCTCGTGAAAATGGCTGCCGTTCATGTATTTCTTATAAGCCTCAACTTCAGTTTTCCGGTTCATCATTTTGAATAAATTAGAACCTTCGTTTCAAAAACGATTTATTATTTAATTACCAAAGAAGTTAGAGTTAGACTTATCAAGCTACATTTAGCTGGCTTTTAAAATTCAATTTCGCAAAATGAAACATAATAATCATCGTTGAAAATTTTTTTATAATTCCTAGGTGACAATTCAGGTTATAATCTGAATCGATCAAATTGATTAACATTTGTGAGCATTTGTTGTGATATGTTTACAAGAGTTGATAATGAGAACTGAGAATGTGAGTTTGCGGAAGATGATGGGATTTCTAATGTTATTAGACCAGGTGTAGTTGGAAGGAGAGGGATTTCTGTAGTGGTTGGACTAATCCAATTTCGGACCAATATGAATAGGAGTAATCCGAATAGAAATGGCTATATATTTCTAACGATAATGCCTCAAAGTGGACATCTTTTAGCTGACTTAATCAGGTTAAAACACAAGTTTCTTCGTCCGTTAACATCTTCTAATATCAAACTGAACAAATCCGATTAATGACAACTCGAACTATAATTTATCGCAATGTAAACGTATAAAATATTTGATCTAACACTTTTAGTATTTAGAATATAAGCTTGAACACGTCTTAATTTCTGCTATTTTCATTTACATTTGAATAACAGAGCTTGTTAAACGTGGCAATTCGATTACGATGATTTGTCGTTCCATCTCCTGAAGATAATTATTTCTCCATCAACCGCAATCTCGAACTGATAATTATTCAAAGACAGGCATTACAAGGTCTCTTTGGCACCGTCAGAATTTACTGAATTATATTCATTTTGGTGTGTCGCTGAGTGTTCGATTAGCATTATCGATTGGAAATACGCACGAACAATTTTTGCGAGTTTGGAATTGGCATATTGAAAGTTGCGATGAAAACTGAGCGGAAGAATTGGAAGTTGGCGAAACAGGTCTGATGCATCCGACATGCTGGAACTACTTTCCCTGCTAATCTTTCTCGCCCACGGCGACGACTCTCCTTCGCTTCGTTTATCCTCCTCGAATACATCCGACGGGATCTTATCTCGGATTGGTACGCTGATGCAAAAGCTTTGCGCGGTTCATTCATTTGCTTTGACGATTCCGCCTGATCACAAACGAGCGAGCATGATTTTCCCTCGGATTGAAGTACTGTGTATCAACGCAAATGTATTTTCCATTTGGGCTCGTTCATGTATTGCTTTGCACTACTCAGCTTTAAATTGGCTTACTCAAGGAAGAGCCTGCGAACGGGAGCTCAAACTTTCCAACTTGGGCCAACGATCAATGTGTCGAATTTCGTTTTCTTTACTCCAACTTTGACAATGTCGGCTAGTCAGCGAGCTTCTCGTCTATGCGTCTTTGTAAGATGGCACGGACGTACTCCGCCAATTATGTCAACGCACCAGAGTTTGTTGTCGTTGCATCTTCTTACAAACGAAGGACCTTGCCGGATGGTCATATTTTCCTTCAAGGAATTCAAGTAGCTCCAAGTCTCAGTTGTTTGTTGTGATCATAAAACCAAAAAAAAAGTAATAAATTTAGTTGTAAAATGGAATATTATTTTATTATTTTCCTGCAAAGTTGTCAACAGAAAACTTTCCGAGTATATCAAGAGTATATTCAGAATCAACAGAACATTTCAATTTAAACAAGAGAAAAAAGTATTCAAATTCGGTTGTAAAATGGTCGATTTTCATTTGACCTTTTTGTGAAGTTGTCAACAGAAAACTTTCTGAGTATAATTTGTAGACGGATGGATTATTTTATTAAATTGTTGTACACATACACATTAATTAGAAATTAAAACTTATGATTAACAAACTGTGTAAATACAATTATTCAAATTTGTTCTACAAGTTTGAGAAAAAACAACATGATGTTAGTGCAAACTGATTACTATTTTAAAATTTGTTTAGTAACATAAACTTTAATTTCCCCAGTAAATATTTGATACAAAAACGTACTTCGCAGTTATTTATAACTTGGTTGGGATATTTTAATGTTGACATTGTCGTTGGTTTAACATTTAAAATAAACTGAAGTTGGCATTTCTTTCTCTCTTTTTTTTACTACAAGAACTTCCAAATAATAGTCTGCTTGATTGGAGAGAGAAAAAAAAATCAATCACGGCAAGTTTCCGCGCTAGTAAATTAGCCTAAGGCACCTTCTAAGCCTATTGGGAAATCCACGCGCGTTTGTGTGTACTCAGCCAATTATTGCCTCGACTTGGAGTAATGTTTGTTCCAATTTTTACGCCAGATGCCGAATGACTTTGGCGGTGGGATTCAAGGAGGTTTGTTACTATCCCTCTATTTGGTTGTTCAACATTTGTACAGCCTTTTAGGTATAATTTTAGGGCGTGTTCTGTTACCAGCTTGGTTGTACCATTTCGTTGTACGTGACAATGTTCAAATTGAAAAATCACCTCATTTGCAAAAGAACTTACATGAATATTTAATTCGCTGATTTTTGCATTTGATAGAGTCGATTGAATTAGAACGCATTTTAATGTTCGTTCGTTTAAGAAAGTGGATAATTGAAACTGAAGTGCTAAATATATGGAACGAAGACAAATCGAATGAATGGAAATTTTGTTCAAAAATGTTCGGACTCAAATGAATTTAGCACGTCAGGGCCAATTATTTTTGTTTTATAACCTAGCTAGTAGGACGGTCCGTTTTGATATCGTGTCTAGTGACACGTTGATTACCGTAGTATGTACAAAGGGCTCCCCTGTAGTGACACATGCATCCAGGATTACCGACCAATTAACACCTAATGTTTCACGCTCATGTATCAGTCGATATCATATTGCATGGTTTCCTGTTATATATTAATTAATAATTCAACTTTTTTATTTAGTTTCATCATTTATCGCTCGAGACACATCACACAAAGTATTACATTAATCGAGCCTAATAATTGAAAACGAAATTGAAAACGTCCGAGATTGATAAACAATTGTTTTTCAATCTCGAAATTACATTTCGCCAATTAACTGACTAACTGACATAATTAATATTTAAAATTCGATCAAGTTGAAATGGACACTTTGTTTTTTTTTGATACTAATATTAACAAGCTTGATTTTAGAGTTTTTATGACAAGTGCTGTGCAATTTACAAATTATACAAAGAATCAAATATAATTATTTTTTTTGTAATTGTTTTTTTGTATTAATTATTCAAACTTGTGTAATCAGTGTAATAATTTGATCAAACGAAATGTGAAAATTTGTGAGACATTATCAAAATGACAATCTATAATATTTGATCCGCTGTGATTTGAGAATATAAAAGGCACTTACCGGGTTATTACCGGAAGCCAGAGATGCATTTTAAATGAAATTTTCGGTCGGACTTATATATGCAGGTTATATAGAAATCTATTTTCTACTCTGCAAACTTTATACATTCAGAAACGTCTATATAGTCAGCTGCAGTGCGTGCCAAAGGAGATTCGCTCGCGTGTATATTTTTTCTGATTTCCAAAATGATCATTTTCTCCACATTTCATTTCAAAGAAAGGTGCGTTTTTTTGAATGAAATTTTTAGTCACAAAGTAAAGTAAAAATGTTGAAAGGAAAAATTCTCTCGTACAATTTTTTTTTTCACGAGAAGAACCTTTTACCTTTCATTTATGGATATCTTCTTATCTTTAACAGAATAAAGGTACATAACATTATAATCTAATTCAAACAAAGGTAAAGAAAAATAATAATTCGTACTTCTGTTAACTTGATTGAAATTCAAAGTCGGAGGATGAAAAATGTTGTGGAGCGTGATTTTGGAGTTGCATCGTCCGGTATCTTGCGCGCGCCTGTCTGACTAAATTCTAATGTACACTACTCGGCTGGGTATTTCGCGTTGCGCTCGCCCATATACCCGCGAATGTATAACGGAGCAGATAGTCGTTGCAGCGAATATTATGCCTCGTATCAGCGCGTAAGCTGCGCCACTTTTTCGAAGAAAATGATCCGGTCCGATGAAAAACTTGTGTTGTCAGATTGGGAAATCTCTCTTTAAATCTACAAGGCTCTTTAGCCTCCCAAGAACCCGAGTTGCAGTCTGAAAATAATCTTTTTTGGCAAGTTTGCACGAGGATCTGAGCAGTAATATTCGTTCATGAGATCATGTTGACTCAATAAAATCCCGGAAAACATTATCCGCAATAATCGAAAGAAATTTTCCGCTTTCATGAATGAACTACAAACTACTTATACATCCAATTTAAAAATACCTTAAAAAAAACGAATAATAAACAAATACTTTTGTAATATCATTTAATATTAAATAATATCACATTAGTACTTATTTGAAATTCATTAACTGATAACTGTATTATTATTATAATCATAATTGATTTTTGTTATAATAAACAACATATGATTCGGTTGAAATAAACATGAGCAAAGAAGGATAGAAAACATAATTGTAGCATTCATCCTAGCTGCCTACAAAAACCAGCAATGTTCGTTTACGAGAAAACTTTGCATGACTTATTGTTTACGACGAAAATACTGAAATGATTAAACACAGAATTTTTGGAATATTTCACAATAATAGTATTATAAAATATATGAAACATCACGTGCGCTTTAATATACGAGTAACGTACTCATTTTAATATATGTTGGCCGAGGTGTTCCTCAGCATGTATGCAAGTTTTATATCTGCACGCGAATATGCCCTTCTTATAAATAAGGTTAAGCGAGACGTAAGACCTCGAAATAGACCCACAAATCACTCGAATTGTATCCCGTAATGGTAAAATCGACAAAATGTTTCACAGTTTCGCGAAAATTTGCGCGTCATAATTAGCTCAGCCCGAAATAAATCGTGTCATAAACTTTTTCATAATTTGAGTTTGTGTTTGCAGTGAAATAAAAGAAACGAGAAAACTTGATCCTCGTGACTTGTGATAATTTACGATTTTTGTCTATAAATATTTCATCCGGAATGTAATTAATTTATGAAATCCATTTATTCATACATACGTTGATGAAACTATTTTGGACTATTTTCGACTGGGGGCGATCAGTTATTTCTTTTAAATCCTGCGCACGACAAAAATCATTCGAGGATAGCCAACATTGCAATGAGCTCGTGCACGATTCGATCTCGCGGTAAAGAGCTTATTCACTCTCATCGTTTTTCATTCGAGTTGTTTCCCGAAGGGTTCGAGACGAAGACAGTTAGTCTTCTTTCCATTGCTCGACGTTCTCATAGCAGCCTTTAAGGCATTCGCTTCGCTGCAAATATTCGTGATACTGTTCAAACAAGCCAACGTCGCAGGTGATGTTTATGGAGCTGGAACACCCTTTTGCTTCGATGCACCGACGATTGTTGGCGAGTATGAAAAATGATTTTCCTAAAGAGTTGCTTTTTCTACGAGTCGGTTTGAGTATTTTGATAAGTAAAAGTTATTCTCGTGTCACCAATCTTTGTCATGTTTTATCACCTGTTGTAGAAAAATACAATCAGTCAATTTATTGAAAAATTTACCTCACATCATTGATTTATTGTTTTCAATAAAATATCAAATGAAAAATGATAACAATCCTATTTTTTGCATTTGGGGGGGGGGGAACAATGTACCTCATCAAAACAAGTAAATGTTTAATGAACCGTCTATTTAAAAACGCAACAGTACATTATTCGTAAGCATGAAGGTATTTGCTCCACAAATAACATGAAAAACGAAAATCGGGTTTGTTTTTTCAGCTTGCTGGTTTGATTATCTTAAGCCAACTCTGAGCCCGTCGTTGTGATCTTTGTTCAATGGTTTCTGACATTTCTTTTACTTTGGTTCTTTGAGTTTGATCGATGGTATATCAAAAATAATCGAAATAACAAAAGTTTCGGTCCTGTATTTTTCTTTAATTTCATTCTTCAGTCACATGATAAAATTTTTTCTGAAATATCGAATTGACGTTTTTCGCTTTCAAAATTGAAAGTTTTCCCTCGACCCTTTTAGTGTAAAGTGGCACGGAAAGATAAGTATCGGTATCAACCATCTTGCGACCGGTGTAGCTGCACATACAGAAGATGGTAACGATATTGTATCTTATCGACGACAGGCAGTGCTTCTGATAGTGTTTGCAACTTTTTCAAGCCATTCTCCATAGCCGACGATACTTTTTGCCTCGTTAACGTACCATAATCGATTGTAATAGTATTGTTTCAATTTGTCCTCACGTTGTAAAATTTGATAACCTCGTCTATCTCATCGATTTATAGCTGCTCGTTCTCTAAACTGTAGCCTCGGCTAGAACTTTCATTCGATTTTTCATTCCATTATCTACGAAAAAAAAATGTTATAACGGAAATTCACGAATGAAAAAATAAAAGAAAAACTAAACATAACCTTTTTTTTAATGAAACGCGCGCCAATCACTCTAATTAATGGAAAACTGATGGATGACTTGACGATAGCTCTCAAATATTTATATTTTACGTTTTTGGTATTAAAAAAGTGGAGGGGGGGGGGGTTATTAATATTCGATAATAACAGACAGGTTTGCAAAACAAACATTTGAATGGCCAATGGGGTGAGACGAGCTCATGTTTCCGTGCCTTTGCATAAGACAAGGTTCGGTCTTTTGCGGAAACTAACAGACCTCGTTACTTCCACGAGATATCCGACTACGGGCTGTAACCCGAGACTAACGATAAGGAGACCGTGAGTTGAGCATCATCGGCATGCAGGGTTGGCCCTGGGAAACGCAATATACGATAGGCGTTGTGATTAAGCGCTCGTATATGCACCTCATTTACGTATATACGCCCTCGAAAATGCTTTTTCAGCGAAAGATGTTCACTCTCAACAGTATCCTTCTGAATTTTAACGACTAATAATAAAATTAAATACTGATACTTCTGTAGTCCCTGTTTGAATATATCAATTTTTGAAGTTTATTTTTGGTTTTAGTATATATTTTGAACATATATTTTTTTCAAATGTGACGTTAATACAATTAGTAAAATGTCAATTAAAATTTGAATTATCAAAACTATATTTCATTACCCTCACGGAAAAATGACATATATTTAAAATATCTAACTTTTTGCCGCTGAAAATATATTTTATATGTATTTTGACATATATTTAACCGTATATTTTCACTTAAAATGCATAAAAAATATATTTTCAATTATATTCTCGAATATAAAATAAATATATGTTCCACAGAATTTCCGTTATCAATTTTGAAAATATATATTACATATATAACTTTTTGCCGGAATTATATTTAGTATATTTTGACATATATTTTCGTGTATATGTTGATATATATTATTTTCAATGAGGGTAATACTATATTTTCTAGTTCATTTATTGGTCAACTCAAAATTCCTAGTCAAACTGATTATAAGATGGTATAATAATATTTTGATCAGAATATTTTTAAAAAATTATAAAAAATTAGGGAATTTGCGAATATATTCTCGAGACAAAAAAAAATCAATCACCTGAATAAAATTTATAGTAATTTTTACCAGATAGCTGAATTGTTCTCAACTAGAGTTGACCAAACTGATTTTTATTTTCTACCAACTAATACTGATTTTTGTTGTCAGTATTGCAAGATTTGTTGAAACTACATTTTCAACATCAACTAAGTATTGCAAATTTTGGAGCTAGAATAGTTTGGAATAGTTTGTGAAGCTAGAATAACATGTCCAAGTAAAAATGTTTCGTATTTTGCAATTGCAACGCTAGGAATTTAATACTGTGCTGCTTTTAATGCAATCGTAATTGAAAATTGAAACGCTCGAGTATTGGATTAAATAAATAGTAAACCCGTAACAATTTTTATTTTAGAATTTGTTTCTGTTTTTTTTGTTTATTTATTTTTGGAAAAAAACATTTTGTGATATCTCGTTTTACAGTTTCGGGCTTAGAGAAATAAGCTGCAGTCTGAAAAATTATGGGACAAAAAAATGTACAAACATGAAATGAAACCGGTGAAACATCTTCTTGTTTGTTTCACTCTAATGAACTGCGATAAATCGCAGACGAGTCTCATTGAAATTCGTAGCGCAAAACAGCCAAAATTGCAATTTAATGTCAACGGCGCAGGTCTGACGGGAAATCTATACCATACTTCAATGCAAATTTAAATTTGTCGTTGATCCAGAGTTCGTATGCAGGTCGTCGGTCAATCGGTTACGTGATCTTCGTAGGATAAACTTCTTCGCGCGATCCGAGGGGCGCTGAGCAATTACGAGTGAGCGAGCACAGAAAATTATGCGAAGCACTTCGACCGGAAAAAATACGGTGTTTCTCTTTTTCGTTTCTCTTGTTTTTTCAGATAAAAGCATGGTTAAATCCTTAATCTCCCCTCTCATGATTATTTGAATTGCAAAATTTTTTAAACTTTTAAAAAATAGCCCACATATTGCTTTCCGATCGATATATTGATAGGACATGGAAGGGCCATGATTGCAGGGAACCAGCCATCAGTTGAATATTAATGCTCCGGAAATTAGATCGATATCTTAACGGTTTTTCGAAAATTCGCATTTGTTTACTCGGGAACACGAATTTCCAATTCTGCAAGATTTACAGCTATGGTCAGTTCTGGGTCAAGTTATCCCAGTTAAAATATGCATTTTCGCAGGAATAAAAAAAGGAGTTGTGATTTAATTTATGAAGCGAAAAAAAAAAAATCATTCTGAAGAATGAGGATTTAATAAACAAATCGAAATACTTTTCCGTAAGGACAATTGAGATTTTACAAAAGCTATACTTTAGCAATAAAGTTTTTATATGGCGTAATTTACGGCGCGCGTTCACCTATATTTTTATCGCGAGCGATAAAACCGGCGCACATATTCCGAAATCCTCTCACCTATCTGAAAAAAAATTTCACGTAAGTGCATTTAGGACGATTTCCGTATGCGTGATGGTATCAAAACTATTATTTCGACAGACTATTCAATTTTGCTCGTTAAACTCATTAATATTCGGGCCATCAATTATTCAGCCATACGTTATGATTCAACGGGAGTTATTAAATAATTCAAATGCAAAATCATTTATTTTCATTTTAAGTGTGATTTCTCGCGATTTACATCATTAAAGTGCACAATTGTAAGGGAAATGTGGTTTGATCATAACGTCCAAATTTTAATTAAACTTGAACGAGAATGAAAATAAAAAGACAGTCCAAAAAAAAAGTCGCACATATTGGAATATTTTATTTTCAATTCAATGAAAAACCATACAAAATAGCTAAAAAGTCGGATTTTGCCGTTTCTAATTCTCAGAAGTCTAATTCATCGCAAACTGAAACATATAAAATTTTGTCCAAATTATGTTTGTGTGGTAAAAAAAATTTTTCGTGAAAATCATGCCAGAAGAAGATCGAGTTGAATGAAAAATATTGTGGCGGCTATTAGAACGGCGACACAAACTGTTATGCTTGAGTTACGCGGATGGTATTACAAATGTAGCACACGGGCCAACTTATCGCGAGCATAAAAGTCGTTGAGCAGTATCAAGAGGGCAAATATTGAAGCAGGAAAATGATAGACTAACAAGATGAGACCATACTTTATGCCAGCATATAATACCTCAATTTTTGTGTCAGCTCACTTCTTTTTTCTTTCCTTATCCTTCACTCGTAGGTAATTGAATGAACTCGTCTTTCACTCCAAAAATCTAATTATAATAACAATTGCTAATCCGCTGTAATTAAAAATTTTAATTAACAAAACATTGTTTTATGAAGTGGCCGGTCGTATGTTAGGTCAATACATTTAGCTCTTATTTATATGAAAGCGAACGGTTGTTGAGTACACAAAAATACTTTTCAGAAAATGAATTGTCATATGTATTCCATCGTTGCTTATCGCTTGGGCTCAATATTTGTACTGCAGCATGAGTTGTCGTCGTTTTAGATGACGAGTCTCTCTCAAAGCGTTTAATCACTGGCTGGACTGTCTGGTTAACGACCTCGTTTTCAAGTGGATTAACAGTTTTAATCCTTTTTGAACCCACGTGAGCGCTGTCGTTCGCATTGCTTTCGAGCGCACGTTGACGTTAATCGAAAGCTCGTCATGACCTGGCATAACGTGAAATAATTAAGGTTACACTGACGTTTAGCGTCATCTAGTACGTTGTTTCAGCGCATCTTTCGAACAGAATTATCGTTGCGACTTGGTGCATTTAATCTTCCGTGATGTTGAATTGAAACTAAATGTTTGATAATTGCCACCCTCGCTTCAACCAAATTTGCCTACTTTTCGACCTTCTCTGGTGAATCTTACCTTTATTTTTACATCGAACTTTATTTTTACACCAACTTACTCGGTTGGATTGATATAATTTAACAAATGTTTGTTTACGAGAAATAAAATGTTTTCTCAAAATGATGATTAAATTGTTCTTTGTTCTCATTTTTGTTTTCATTTTGTTTTTGTTTGAACGATGAAAAATTAAATGTCAATAGTGCTACATTTTTATATGCCAATATAAAAGAATTCCACTTGTTTCATACAGGATTAAATTAATTAATTTTAGTATGTAAATCGAGAAACGAATTTTCATTTTCCTTACTTTTATTATTATTATTTATTAATCATCATAAATTTTAGGATATATATAACGTTTTAATTAAATTAAACATTGAAAAAAATATATGTATAGCTTTACACGTTAACTTTGAAAGCATAATAAAATTCACATTGGCAAATGTATGAATTCATTTTGAATGTTATTAATTCATGAAATTTAAATGGTTACATTTTGAAATGATTTATAATTCCAATTCAACATTTGTTATAACAAATATTTAATTTAAGATTCAAATGTAAAAAGAAACTATTACAATTTTTGATAATAAAATGAATTGTTAATGAATCGTTTGCATTGTATGAAATCACTGTTTGCTATAACGAAGATTTAATTTAAAATTTGGGTATCAAAATGTTTTCAACAATTTTCATCCACGAAATGGTGTGTGTATTTATCTCCCTCTGTGTATATACACTAAGAAAAAAGTTGTAATAATTTTCAACAAACTGTTTTATAAGTGAGGGGCAGAAATCATTTTGAAAAAAAATGATTACACTTTTTGATACTAATTAAAAACCTATTATATAATAATAACCGAACATTTAATATAAATTTTTCGGGGCTTAAAATATAATGCGCACCGGACGAACTGCGTCTGAGATACGCTTGCACTGGATTTTTGGTAATGTTCCGAGAGTTAAATCGATTTGAAATTTTGTACACTTGTAGGTCATGATCGGATCTGCTCTGAGAAAAATTGGCAAGGCTGCGAAATCGACTCAATTGTGTGTACGAATTTTCAATAC
>JAAMPD010002217.1:0-16398 GCA_025266255.1 Trissolcus basalis
TAAATATCATATATTTAGAATAAAGTAATATTAATTTTATATTTCATCCATAAAATTGGACATATAAGTATATGTCGAATATATAAGAATATATTTTAAATATAGAAAAAATCTACGTGGATTATATTTTGAAATATAATTTTATCCGTGTGGGATTACAAATATTATGATAGAGTATTAATTTGTGTAAGGGTTCGTAACCCACCTAAATATTTATAAATTAATATGAAAACTTCAATTTACAAAACATCTTGAGAACAAACATACAACGAACTGAAACTATAATCTTTTCAGAAATTATAAAAAGGCGCGTGCATTTATCTACTCTATATGATCGATTCTTTTTCTTCGCAACAGTCGTATACCTATAGTTAATACAAGTGCTTGAGATAGTGGGACGAAGAGTCGTGATTATTCATAAAACTGCAGAACAGTCAGACGTCAGTCAGTTGATAGCTACTCTGCAAAATCAATCAAGTTTAAATAAAAAATCAAATTATAAAAAATACTTCTCTCATTGAAAAACCATGGATTTTTGGATGATCCTTTCAACTGCTCTAATTGGTGGCGTCATTTATTACTTCTATTGGATTTGTACGTATTTTAAGCATCGCGGAATTTTGCACGTAACACCGTTACCAATTGTCGGAAACATGTTGCCAATATTTCTGAAAAAGTACCATTTCGTGGAATTTTCGTCCAAGTATGTAAGAAACTGGCCGGACGCGAAGTACTGTGGCTTCTTCATGATGAACAAACCAACGATTGTGATTCGCGACATCGAAATCATCAAGGAAATAACGATCAAACAATTCGACAAATTCCACGACCATGTCGTCTTCATCGACGAGGACGCTGATCCGCTTTTTGCAAAAGGTCTGATTGGCTTGAAAGGCAACAAGTGGCGCGAAACTCGGGCGATTCTTTCGCCAGCTTTCACGGCAAACAAAATGAGACAGATGTTCGAACTGATAAACGTTTGTGCGCGCAACTTCTCGCAATATATCTTGAAGCATGCCGACAATGACATTGAAGTGAAGGACGCGTTCTCGAGATATACAATTGATGTCGTCGCTACGTGTGCTTTCGGAATTTCCGTTAATTCGCTAGAAAATCCGAACAACGAGTTCTACGTCTTGGGCAAAAAGGCGATGTCGTCGAGTTTGCTCCAAACGGTGAAGATGGTTCTGGCCAGATACATTCCCTATTTGAGCAAACTGGTTAACTTACAATTCTTTAATGTTGAACTGACGAATTTTTTCTGTGGTCTCGTTAAAGACGCCATTGAAACTCGCAAAAGAGAGGGAATAGTTAGACCGGACATGTTGCAACTGATGATTGATTCGCAGGAAAAGGACAACGCTCTCCAGATGGACATCATGGACATAACCTCACAGGCTTTTCTGTTTTTCCTCGCCGGATTTGAGACTTCGTCGATGCTCATGGCGTATGCCACAGTGGAAATTGCGAAACATCCCGAAATCGAACAACGATTAGCCGAAGAAGTTAAAGGAATAGTAGAAAAAAATAATGGTAACCCAAGTTATGAGGATATCATTTCCATGCCCTACTTGGACGCGGTTTTGTACGAGACGCTGAGGCTCCATCCAGTCAACGGTTTCATGGACAGGATTTGTACGGAAGATTTTGAACTACCACCGGCTCTCCCTGGTCGCAAACCATACACAGTGAAAAAAGGCGATAACATTGCTATTTCGAGCTTCGACATTCATCGAGACCCGGCGAATTACGAGGATCCGGAAAGTTTCAACCCGGATCGGTTTTATAACCAGAAGATGACCACCAGCATGCCACAGTTTTTGGCTTTTGGCATTGGACCTAGAAGTTGTATAGGAAATCGGTTCGCTTTGCTGGAAAATAAATTGGCGCTTTTTTACTTGATAGCTAAATGTGAAATTAATATGTCCGATAAACTGAAACTTCCTATTGTTTATACCAAGGACACAATAGTCCCACTCATCCAAGGAGGATTCTGGGTCAAGCCTACTCGTCGGAATAAAACGCAGTGTTAATTTGAAAATTTGATTTTCACCAGAGATATTTTTATTCATTGAATTTTTAACTTTGAATAAAATTTTATTCAACATTCTTCTGATTTTCAAATTACCAGACAGTGCAGTAATAAAGTCACAAATGATATTTTTTTATAGAAGAAATACCAATCAACCGAAAATCAATTTTCTCCAGTTCAAAATATTTAAAAATTATTGGATTTAATTTTATTTACTTCCAGTTAGAATTGTAAATTTATAACTTGTTACAGTTAGTTAAAAAAAGTTATAACAATGAATTATTTATGTTAAATTAATGTTGTAGTAAATTTTTATTGACAAAATAAATCATTTAACAATTTCTGATTCAATCTTGAAATAATAAATATCAAGTTTTTATGATCAGAAAAAATACAGCAAATAATCATTTGAATTCAGAAAAACGTGACAAAAAATATCGTTATCATAAAATCTGTATCCAGATTAAATTTTGTAATTTTAAATTTCTTCTTACAAAAAATGTTTATTCCATTGTAGAAAAATTAATTTGAATACCTAATTTGTCCAGTTTTCAAAGTGAGGCAGTTTTTGCGTCGTTTTCCGACTAGACATTAACAGACATAAAAATATCATCCGTATACCATAACTGTTCTGAATTATACGATCAATAAGTATAACAAAATAAACTGTCTCAACCATATTTTTTCAAAATTTATACAATAAATAATGAATTGTAAATTGGAAACTAAAAAAATTCGAAAAAAATATTATAATTGTTTTTATTGTTGTTAAAAGGATGTCTAAGTCAAATGCGACCTCCCTGCGCGGCAGCCCCGCATAAAGAATAAAAACATAAAATTTTTGAATTAAATAATTAAGATTTAGATTTAGAATTTGAATTTATGATTAATCAATTTAAATTTAGAATTTTGAATAATAATAATATTTATAACTCTGCATTAATTTTTTGAGTAGAGGATACTATACGTCCTGAGATATTAAAGATCATTTTTTAGTTATTCACACATAAATTTGCAACAATAAAACAGGAAAACAAATTTTAACAAGTTTATAATACAAAAAAATGATTCACATTATAAGACCGTTTACTGAGAGTTCGAAAATTAAAATTAAATTTGATAACCAAATTTGAATTAATCAATTCAAAAACGAATGGTCAATTCAAATTAGATGTAATAAAAGGGAAATCATTTTGTATTGTATTTTGTATGTATTTTGTATTTTGATTTTGTATTGTATTGTGTGAGCGAGAGAGCGAGAGTGGGGTGATGGTCAAATGCGTGAATGAGCTACCCCAATATATAAGTCTTAAATGTGTCATATATGGGTTAGGTTTTTAGTGGGTCCGAGTCCCACAGGCCCTCGGAGGACGTCATTAGAGATATGCCACCGAGGGGTGCGTTAAGTGCATTTTCCTATCCTTGTGATATAAAAAAAGAAGTGTCATATATGAGTCTTAGATGTGTCATATATGGGTCATATATAAGACATATATGGGTCATGTATGGGTCGTATATATGTGTCGAGTACAGGTATTTGAGGTTTATATATGGGTCATATATAGGTCATATATGAGATTACATTCATTCTCTTCAGGCTTAAATTACCTCTGCAATGGTATATGACATGAATATATATCTTTCATTAAGTAATTCACCTAATCGGAAACAGCGGCTGCGGCAGCGAAAGTTTTTTGATTATAGAGATTTTAAGAAAAATTATTATATGTACGGAGAAAACTGAATTCGAAAAACCAGCCAAGACTTGAAATGTAATAAAGTTTACTGAGAAAAATGAATTGTAATACTTGAGTGGTTAAAACGGAAATTAATAATTTTAGCGTATTAGTGGTACCATTTAAGTTTACCATTCAAATCGTAGGATCGTTTACGCGCGCATAATACTCTCCAATGTTCAACTCGGTCAAAAATAACCTCAAAAATGATCATGAATCATTACCGGTTGATTACCATTCAATGGTATATGGTTTTACCATTTAAATTGTCAATTTTCACAATTACAATCAAATTATTATTACAATTAAATATTGTGACTATATAAATATCCCTAGTAAAAGTAAACATATAATGACAATATAATGACAATGTAATGGCAATATAATAACCGTATAGAAAACATATATGGCCAGTATAATGACCACATATGAAAAAAAAATGAATTGTATGGAAAAATATATTACAAAATTAATCATTTGAAACAACAATAACAATTCATAGACAAATATTATTGTTTCTACTTTTATTGAAATACAACAATCAGTTTAATTATTTCAATCGTTAACAATTGAGAAGTTCTGCACGGATAAAAATGCGTACTAAAAACTGTATGGGACTAGCAGTCGAATGATTGTACAATAAAATGTGTATGACAATTGATTCGCTTCGTCCCAATATTCACTAAGTTGAAAACCAGAAATCAGTAATGCAGTTTCGTATTCATTTTCCATCAGACCATTTTTATGTGTCATTTTCAAAAATTTTTAACACGCACACATTCACTAGTGTTACACGGACAACAAAGGGGCGGAGCTATCCGGAAAATGCTCGGACGTCTCGAGTGTTTTTCGAATGAGTTAAGAGAGCGAAAAAGTAGATGAACGGTTTGTAATATTCAGTCCATAACTATGGAAATTGTATACGAAACTGTATTACTAATTCTTGGTTTTCAAATTAGTAAATATTGGGACTGAGCAAATCAATCATCATACACATTTTATTGTAGGGAAGACCACCCAACAGTTTAACAACTTTCGTTCAGAGGGCTGTAAAACTATAACAAATGAATAAAATTTCAAAATAAAAATTCTATTGTATAAAGTGACGATTCAGCTGTAAAATAGATGATTACAGATGATAACTTCTAATTAATAGCAATCGATGGATAAATAAATAATAATATGATGAGGTCACAATTGTTGAACTGTTGGACCGGTTGGCTCACCGTTTAACGATGCCGCCCTACCGATTAACACCAGGGAAATCGCTAAAATTAGCGTTAAAAACATATTTCAATGTCTTTTAGTTTATTCTGTAACATCTTAAGATCACAAAAAAGCACAGATATGAAGTAAAACGACATTTTTTACTTATTAACTTATAATCCCAATATTCATGTATTATTAATATAATTAATCGTTGCATACAATCATTCAAGTTTTTTATCACAAAAAAACCAAAATTATATATCTTTTGATAGAATGTCTCGATCTTATAATCGTATAAATAATAAAAATCTAAAAATTTAAGAACTTGGTCGATAAATAATCAACTTGTTAAATTGTTGGCCAGTCGCCCTTTTGCAAAAATTATTTTCATAAAAAAAATAGAGAGAGTTATTCAAGAAAACGAAAACACGGTTTAAATTGTGAATGAATTAGCTTCATTCAATAACAAAAGCGAATAAATTACCGCTATATAAGTTAGCGAAAATCCACTCAACTTTTTTTCAAATATTTATTTTTTGCTTGAAAAAAGCACGCGTTTTTTTTTGCATATATGTTTTAAACTTTTACGAGTGAAATTTTAGCCGTTCGTAAGGAATCATAAAATATGATTCCTCAAATTTTCAAAAAAATTTTTCATTACCCAGTAATTGAGAAATCGCCATTGTTGAACTGTAAGCCTGTTAAACTGTTGGGTGGTCTCCCTTACGATCATTCGACCGCTGGACCCATACAGATTTTACCACGCATTTTTTCCCGTGTGCAGTCAAAGTCTTAGAAGTTGTGTCCGACGACAATTTGATTTAAAAAGAAGCGAATTACAGACTAAGAAATATTGTTCGTATCAGACCATCTAATCAATTTGTTATGATTAATGTTAACAAAATAACAAAAACTGTATTATAAGTAAATGATTTCTTATGTTCTCAACCAAACTCTGTCGAAAAGTATTTGTAGATTTACTGTGTCAGTGTAAAAACCAATAAAAAGTCAAATAAAAACGAAAAAAATGTTAATATTGTTATTAAAATAATTAATTCTGATTATTTCAAGAATAAAAGATCATAAAACACAATTTCAATGCAAAATATGCTTTTAATATATGGATTTCTATCATATTTTATACTGCCCATATACGGGCATATATTGCACATACATGTGTCGTATACTCCACATATATGGGCCGTATATTAAATATGTCGGTGCCATATATTGCAATAGTATTGCCAAGATCCCTTATATTTCTATTATATTGTCATTATCATGTTGATATACGCCACGTATATGTTTATTATATTGCCATTATATTGTCATTATATTGACATTATATTCTTCTTATATGGCCAATATATGTTTTCTAGAATATTATATTGTTATTATACGTCAGGTAAATTGACATTATATTGTCATTATATGTTTACTTTTACTAGGGTAACGCTTTCTAACGTTTTTATTATTTCAATCTTTGACTTCATTTTTTTTATGCAATGTGTTTCTGTGATATAAAATTATATTCATCGTACTTCATGCAATTGAAAACACCTATAATATATTTCGAGACAGATTTTTTTCGTAAACTTTTTCCATGGAAAAACTTTCTCATCAACACAAAAACATAAAAATATATTATCTTCAATATATTAATATTCTATATCTATAAATCATCTTTTAATAAATCATTCTATCCTGATCAATATGTAGAAATAATAAGAGAACGAATAACAAAAAAAATTATAACGTTCAATATATATAAATCATATTTTTTATTATTGTTGAAATGTTATTATTTGTATAGATTTCTTGTATATGCTTTTACCAATGTTTTCCTTGAAGCTAGAATTTAATCTCGGTTTTCATCCTAGTTTTATTTTGTCTAAAACTTCTGTTTTTTATTAAAGCGTTTTTTTTTCTATAAGAATAATGTAATTTATATTTTTGTTCAACCATATTTGAAAGAGAATTCGGGATTAGTCAAAATATAACTTGAGATTGTTTGTGGATTTCAATCAAATTTATTCTTCATTTCCATAAATAAGCTTTGAATTATCTATCTAATGTATTTGAACTTGAATGAACATTTTCTAAGATGAAACAAAAGTTAAATCATTGAAACCACGTTTTATATAGCTCAAAGGTAAAGAACGTTAATCTAGAAAGTTTCGGTGTGATGTTCTGGAGATGATGGTAGTGAGGGTATTGTGGTATGGAATTTTTCCTTGGCAACTGCAGCGGTCCAGCTCAGGGGCCTGAATCCCCACTCTTCGTAGTTCTTCGTTATGTCTTAGTCCCCACCAGTGGGTCCGTTGCTGTATGCTCACGCGGCGTTCTCTCGGACTTATATCCCGTAGTCTGTTTCTTCTAACTCCCAAGGTCCTCGGATTCTTTGCTCGGTATTTTCGCTTTAATGGTACAAAACATAGTATGGGACACGGTTCACTATTAAAATAAATCTCACAGTGCTGCGAACAGTTAAAACTGAGTTTTCGTGTTTATAATATATGTTCACCTAATATCTCAAGGATAAAAAATGCAGAAAAATATTGGCGATGTGTTATCATATGTGTTCGAATAAATTTCGATTTTCAATGGATCCTTAACTTTGTCATCAACATGAAATCATTGTGCACTGATCATGAGAACTAAACTTCGTAAAGTTAATCAGTTTGGTGAACGAAATGTGCGAGTGTGATGACAATTGTGCTGCGAGAAAACTTGAATGTACAAGCGTATTGAGGTGAAGATATTGTTTGTGCTACCAAGCCGAGGTAACTCGCGGTCGATTGCAAGTGAAATGGCCACTCTTGGCCTCTCGAAGGTCTTTATCTTAGATAAATATTTTACTGAGCTACAGAAGTTCTGGGAAACAGAGAAAAAACTTCAAGGTATTACATTCTGTCTTGTCATTTTATTTATTATATTTTATTGCTGTTACGTACATATTAGAAATTCGAGTTTTTAACCGTATGTTACATGTAAAATGGATTTTTATCACAAATGCATCATTATTGAAAGTAATTATTTTGACCTAATGAATATTATAATATAAACAAATTCAAAATAAACTGCTGTTGATGCAGAAAAAGCATTTGAATGACATAACTTCTATAATTATAGTTTATTCTGATTCAGATAAGTTTAACCACAATTTTATTATAATAACGATATAGAAATAATAATGATAATGAATGATATAAAACGGTAACAAATAGAAAATATGCGTATTGTCACCATGAAAAAAATGAAGGTATAGAGATATATATAGATAAGAGAGAGATATATATATACCTATATATAAGAGAGAGATATATATAAATAAATCTAACATTGGTAAGAGTCACACTTCGAGATAATTATAAATCTCAAAAAACTCCCTTGATAACCATATTTACGTAAATACAAAATGCTATATAAAAATTTTATGCAAATTTAATTTTACATTATGCAGCATCATTTTAATGAATTAAATTAAAAATAAAAGATTTCTTAAGTTCTGAAAAAAAAAAAAAATTTTGACATAAGGTAAACGTACCCAATATGGTATAGTGTACCGATTTGTGTTAAGTTTGTTTCAAAATTTATTCTCATTTTGGATAATTATTGAACCATTTGAAATACACGAAGATTAAGTATTAGATTTCGATGTTTAGATTAAGTGTTAGGTTTCCATTAATTTCAATAAAAATGTTTTTGCACAGCCTCCAATTTCTAAATAAATTCTAAATACACTAAAAATATGTTTTAAACAAAAATAACACAAATAGGTACACTATAACCATACTAGGTACGTTTATCTTATTTATAAATTTGAACGGATATTTATTTTCAAAATATTAAATGCAAATTATCTATGCATATCCATAACAATGAGGAGTTAGCTTAAGATAAATTTTTTAAATGCTTTTTATAAAGCTTTTGGTATCAGGGTTATTTAAGTCTTAACTCTATGTTTTTTATTAATATTGTAAATTCGTTATATTTCCAGTCAAAACATTTGTAGATAAAATTATATATGTAAACAAACGAATATTTGATTGAAAAATTCTTAATGACACTTTTCAACGCATGTATTATTCTTACCCTCTCTACGATTTAAATTAATGTATCGTTTCAATTTACTAATAATTGAAAAATTATGTAGTGTCCATTTTTGTTTTAGCATTAAGTATTTTTGTATTAAATTTCATTGAAAATGGTAATACAAAAATTTAATTGATTTTATATTCAATTTTATGTTCTAAAGCCACTCAGGCACCAAAACTAGATAATGGTTGACGTGAAAACGTGTATATCGTTGTTTCAAAATGTAGTTTATTTAGTTTTCATTTTGCTCTGTAGTATTTTTTTTTTCATTTCCGAAAATAACTAGCAGAGTATGTGCTTGAGAGGTTCAATGATTCTTTTAAAAAAAACAATATTTACATTCAAATTTATCAGAATGAATGTTTTTGAATAGTTTCTAATGACATTTTCCATTTATTCGAGCTCTTATTTTAAATGTCTGAAAAAAATCTTTGTAAAGTTGGGTCGTTTTTATATTAAAAAATATAAAAATAACACTCTACTGAATGAAATTTTGACTGAAAAATTTTTTCGCCATTTTCAGTGGTAACAATGAATCAAGATTGTTTTCAAAAACTATACAGATTGCAGTAGCGAAGTGAATTAGTATTTCAATATTTCAATGCTGTAGTATACTTTATTATACTCATGAAGCAGTTAGAATTTTTATTGGAGTACTGTTGAAATTATTGATCAAATTTGAATTTTTCGTCATTTTGAAATATTAAAACAAATAATCTAACTAAATTATTATAGGTAAAAACTGAAACTGAATATTTCCGTTATCAATATAAGTTGGAAAATATAAACACAGTTTGTTAATTCACAAAAATAATGAAACTTAACAGTATAATAAGTGATCGTTTTTTCTTCATTTCGCTCATAGATATTTATCTTTCCACAGGTCATGTACAAACACTTTCACAAACTAACTATTACAAATTATTTTTTGAATTTAATCACGTATTGTTGACTTGTAAATACATTTTGAAAAAATTCGCATAAATCGTGACACTACTGAAATTGCCACCCATCAAATGAAAACAAACTTTTTCAAATTTTTTATCATTTCAATCATTGAATTCATTTTTTATGCGATGTTTATGCGATGATATTATATTTCAAGAAATAATTTTGTTGTAAATAGTTTTTATGGCAAAGCTTCTTCATCAACACAATCAAAAAACATATAAACATAATTCATTATTTCTATGAAAATAAGGTTATAGAAATTTATTTTTGAACGAAAATGAACTCGAATTATAAAATGCAAAACATGGATAAAGAAAGTAAATCTATGAATAAGATAATATTAGCACAATCTTATTCAAACTATGATAATTTTCATTAAATTATTAGAATTAACGAAAATATGTAATTTTCAGATGCGTCGTCATCGAACGAAGCAGTGCATCTTCAACAGCGCCTACGGAGTTTAAGTACAGAACTGGTCACTTTGAGGAATAGACTACACGTAACACAACCAACGAACGGATCAAGTCCAGCAGGTGGTACAGGCGGTACTCTGACTAAGAACTTAGAGACAAGTGTCACACTATCTGCGCCAGCTGTGCCACCGAGGACAACAATACCACAAACTTCCACACCTAATGGTATCGGTCATGCTTCTGGTTATGCTTTGACTGCTTCTGCCATCATTCATCCTAACATCAATCACGCAGGAGTTAATGAACTTAATCATATCACAACTAGAAATAACTTGATACCTGGTAATTTCTTAGGCAACATAACTAACAGAGTATTTTTGCAATATCATATATCTCACATTTACTAAATAAATCTTATGCTACTAACTGATGGTTCAGAAATTTCATTACATTAATTTTTCATTCATTCTAGATTTTGAATCTACAAAACAATATAATGGTACACCAGATGACGGTGTAGTTTCCTGCGTAGCAGCTTTAGGTTGTTTGAGGTCGCCGCCAATTTCCAGTATCATTGCAGACGTCAAAAACATAAAAGTTCCACCAAACAGCTCGCAAAGGAGTGCGCCCAAGAACGTTGCAGCCGCAGCACCAATCTCTTCCGCGATATTTAATGACCTTATTCAAATGCCTGGACCTCTCACCGAGGATGCTGTCCTAAAATGTTTGCAAGCTCGCTTCCTAGAAAAACAATACCATGTAAAAATCATTTTCAATTACTTTTCAAAATTTTCTTTCGTTTTTTTTTATTTTTAAATAAATAATTAATTTTAACATCTTTTTCTGAGAAATAACTTAAATAAGATATAAGTTCACGTTTGCAACAGAAAAAAATTCTCGGGAAATCATTAACAAATCGAAAATTATAATTTTTCTTCTTGATATTGATAATTTCATTGTATACGTTATACTAAAAATCAGTGACTTCTATAATATCGTTGATTCAAAAATATTAGATGAGCATGATTAAAATCAAGCAGTTTCGCTAAATTGTATTTTTCATCAAAAACTCTTTATTGACCCAGGAAAAAAGTCGAGGTCTGATCGAACCTGAAAATTGTCCTGATTGAATCAAAATTTGTCAAACATGATCTGATTCATGTCCGATTTTACATGATCAGACAAAATGTTGTCAAATGAAATTGATTTTTAGGTCTGACCAGACCTAAAAAATGATTGAAATCAAGAAAATGTCCATGTTTGGACAGATTCCGTTAGACTAAATCATCTACAACTGAGCATGAAGAATTAAATCAGATTTACTCATTTTAGATCATCAAATTTGACAAATTTCGATTTAATCAGGACTATTTTCGGGTCAGTTCAGACCTGGACTTTTTTCCAGGGAATGTACGTATGACACACAAAAAAAAAAAAACCAAAATGTGCAAAAATGAATGAACCTATTTCTGGAAGTTATAACGCGTAGTGTGATGAATATATAACATAAAATCTGCTATCACTGATGTGTACAAGAGGCCAAATCTTATGTACAGCAACTTGAATTCTGAATTCATAATTGTCCGATATAACTAACTTTTTTTAATTTTTCGGCGTGATCGAATATATATTTTTAAAATGTCAGCACAGTTGCATCAACATAAAATTAGGTACGACTGCGCATGAAATTATCAAAGTCGGTGCAATTGCAAATCAAACGAGATACATCATGGCTAATAATGATTAGAAATTTTGCGTATTTTACTCGCTTAATCTAATTTATAAGTAATCAATGCAAAACTATATACTTTTTGAATACATATTTCGAATATACTATTCGAAACAGCAAACAATATATACTATATGTATATTAGGATGTATCGAAAAATTTTCAATTACTCACAACTTCTATGGAAAATTCAAAGTTTCAATGAAAAAAATGTCCGGATATTCTTTCATTGTTCTACATGTAGGCACGCGCTTTCAGAAAATTCCAATTTTTTACATTCAACGTCAAAAATCAGCTTTTCCATTGAATAGAGAATCAATAGATCATTCTATTGATTGATTCATCAATAGAATGAATAGATTGTCAATATATTGACAATATATAGACAATATACGATCCTTTTTACTAGGACTTTTACAGGAGCTTTAGGTGATTTTGTAATCGATCTTGCCACTTCAAAAACGGGAGAGGTTACTGAAAAAAATTAACTTCACGAAATGTAATACAAATTTGTTGAAATATAAAAGAGGAGAGAAAGAATCGCTTGCTATTCTTCATCGAAAATTGTAGATTATTTATCTCAATTTTCCGATTCCTGATCAATTTATGCACAAGAAAACATAATCACACGATTTTTTCATTTCCATTTTATATATAAAATTTTGACAAATTTTTATTCCGTTCGGTCGATCAAATTTTTCTCATCGATCTCCCCCCTTTTTTCAAGTTGTGAGCTTAACTGAAAAATCACTTTAATGTTCTTATTTAGATTAGTCTCATATCATAATAACATCAGAAACTCACAATCTTATTTTCCGATCAATATCTTATTCGGATAAATTATTACAATATGATCTCTTTTGAATCAAAATAGAATATAAAAATCGTCATCCGAGTATTTTTTCCTTAGTAAGAATCTGTGATAATATTTTGGTAACATATAAGAAATACATATTATAGTATTTCACACACAGGTGCGTAATCTGTTTACAGTTCCAAGAGACCTCTGGGCTCTTGAGATGAGACCGGTTTTAGCCGTCTCCCTCTTCTTTTGCGTACTTCTTTCTTTACATTTCTGCTTTCTGTAGCAAAACCTGTAATAGCAACACGCCCCGTTTAACTTGTCTGGTTATCCTATCTCATTTTTTTCTGCAATTTCTCTACAATTATTTCCTCGTATTTACTCTCTACATTTATTTTTTTTCAACCATTTACCCCCAAACAGTTTTCCTAACATATGACATTTATTTATAATAGTCATAAATGATTTATACATCGTATATACAATAATACACACTAATAGAGAATTGTAATACAATATAAATATACAATATTAACAAATAATGATTTTTCCAGTAGTAAAAGTTAGATTTTTATGAATTAATAATTACAAATTGATGACAACAATTGGATTAGGTTAGTTATGCTCGTAACTATATTCAAACGTTTTTAATGTTCTTTTATTTTTTTAGTTGGCGTAATGCATATCATTAATAATAGATTTTTAATTTAAATCATACTCTCAATTATCGTCACTAGAAATTTTTGATATATTTATCAAAAAATAAATAGAAAACCGCATAAAAGTACGTTGACATAACAAAAATAACATAGTGAATCAATTTTATTTCTCAAAATTTGTTGAATTCAATAATGAAAATAAAGTTTTATAATAATATCAATTTAAATCGATGATTTGGAATAAAAGAATGAAATACAATTTTACTTAAGAAATTAAGAAAGAATTCTTTTATCATTAATCAGTCAAACTTTAAACTACATTAGGTATAATATTACACTATGAAGAATATTTTATTTTTCTGAAAAACTTTTGTTCTAAGTTAAGGATAGAATAATTTTTAAACGATTCGGATTGAAACAATGTAAATTTGTACACATATTGAATAATTATTCGATAGTAGGATATATTTTTTAATTCTTTTTGTAAAAAAAAGTACATTGTTGATAATTTCTTCTAAAATTATTCTCAATTATTTAGACAAATGTGGGGCCCATTTTGGTTTGCGTTAATCCATATACGGATGTTGGAAATCCTCTGACCTTGCAAAGTACCAGGGCTGTACCACTAGCTCATCAGTTGAGTAAGGTTGTTCAAGAAGCTGTGAGACAACAATCTGAAACTGGTTATCCTCAAGCTATTATATTATCTGGTAAACATTTTTATTGTTCATCAATTAGATTCAGTAGTTAATGTTAACTGTTCATCAGAAATATTCAAATAATGCCTAAACTGAATTTACTAGACTGAATCCTAAATTAAATCTTAAATTCATATGATGAGCAAATCAAATTTCCGTACCGAAAAAGATGACTTGTGTTAATAATAAATTCTTATTTCATAACAAATAAATAATTTTGCCACTTGTAATATATCAAAATCAAAAATTGTCTCGATTCTGTTTTCATTTGCGAAAAGTTTTTTTTTTTGATTTGGTGCAAAAGTGAGTCATCACTTGCGTTAAAATAATTCTACCCACAAGGATAATCTAATTTTTGCGCCTAGTACAGTAATGTATTACTTTCAATCGTAAATAATTCCAATAAAACGATGCTTTCATTAGTTAAAAAATTTCAAAACACCCTAAGTAGTATTTAAATAGGGCTTGAATCAGGGTTTAACTTCGTCAAAGCCATACCCTGACTTCAGCCTTATTTTAATTCTACTTAGAACGTTATTTCTTGCCAATAATATCTTAGAAAAAATTGTCATCTGTGAACATTATACTTCTCACACTTTCTAAGAAACAGAATAACATGTTTTTTATCTTTATAGGAACTAGTGGTTCAGGAAAAACATATGCGTCGATGCTACTATTAAGACAACTATTTGATGTCGCAGGAGGGGGTCTAGAAACTGACGCTTTTAAGCACCTTGCTGCAGCATTCACGGTCCTCAGATCTCTAGGCTCTGCCAAAACCACAACTAATTCTGAAAGTTCAAGAATAGTAAGTCTTTTCGTAGTTTTCAAAAGTCAGATCATTAAAGCAGTTTCATTCAGAACATCAAATATTGAAAATGATTTTTCTTAAAAGATTAAGACTATTAAGTGAAATAGAATACAAAATAACAATAGGTTTTGATAGTCTACTATTGTAGATTGATTAAATCGACTGAAAAAATCTATTCTTCTTGTTAGAGTGATACAAAATCTATTTGATGAGAAATTTTACTTGAGTGAAATTTATTTAAAGATTATTATTTCATAAGCATTTCTATATAAAAGTTTTAATGAAAAAAAACTTTATTTCTGTTCGTTTTTGGTTTTATCTTTTTTATACTGTTAAGTAATCGCTTTTCATACATAAAACACAATTTGATAATTATATCCGTGATGTGTTATTCGAATTTTCAAATTCAACGCACCCCAAAAAAATTATTCTGGCAGTTCGAAGGACTGCCATCATTTTCAAACCTGAATCAGAAAAAGAAACTATTTTTATGTTGGTGAGAAATGAACCTAGTTCATTTCGTGGCGCGTAATGTACTATGCACGCTGTGTTCACACATTACTTCAATATTGAATAAATAAAGTAGGCAATATTAACATGAGAATCTATACATCGTTTATTGTAGGGTCATTTCATTGAAGTTCAAGTAACGGATGGTGCTCTCTATAGAACTAAAATTCACTGCTACTTTTTGGACCAGACAAGAGTCATACGCCCACTACCAGCTGAGAAAAATTATCACATATTCTACCAAATGCTTGCAGGACTCTCTCATGAAGAAAGAGGTAAAAATTTGAGCAGTGACTATTCTATTCCAAAAAATAATGTTCTAATAGTATATTGTTGTACGAGTGCAGAAAACTTCTTTTTGCACAAACGGAACATGCTATCTTTCATAACAAGGGATAAAAATGTGACAAATATCCACATTGATTTCGGAGTAAAAAGTTATTTGCAGTTTACCATGCAGAAAAGTACTTTCTGCACTAAAATCGATGCTGAATTTATTGTATTGTATTGTATTTATTTAATTTGTACCTCTGGTGTACAACATTATAGTTGATTTCTAGAATCAAGTCACTTTTTTAGCACGTGTTATGAAAAAAAGGTTTCAAACAAAGCATTAAGGATTTTTTCGTACCAGCGGGCGCGAAGTAGCGATTTTGCTCCCTCGAGCGTTTCACAAAAACGCTCTTCACGCTCACATGGTACGAAAAATATTATGTTAACCATGGGAGCTGGGCGCGAAATTTTGTC
>JAAMPD010002218.1:0-16398 GCA_025266255.1 Trissolcus basalis
TTGAGTATTTTTTGAACTAAAAATCGTTCTTTTTCATTGGAATTTGATTTATTATCATCAAATACGATTCGGTCACAAGTTTACTAGGATTCACAGTAAAATTTAGTGGGTTATTTCTTTCCGTGTAGCATAATCTAGATAATATACAAATATCATACAGATAATATATGTACATAAATCTATTATCTATATATTATCTGTATAATATCTAGATTGTTCTATTGGGGTACATTTCGTATCACACAAACAACACAAATTATAAAAAGAAATAAATTGAATGAATATAAAAATATTAGGCACATAGGGAAAAGGAAAAAAAAGTTTTCTGACCAGTTTAGCGTGTGTGCAGTTGTTTAATCTTCTCAGCAACAATTCGGTCGGTTCCAACGTGACTCTCCAAGTACGTGAAACGAAGTACGTTGGTTAATTTCAAAAGATTTCGTTATCTCTGGTGAAGTTTTTTTTCATAGTCCAAAATTTCTTTTGATATTTCATTGTTTTTGGCACGGAAAGTCGCTCTCTGATGCAGGGAGAACAAAAAAAATCCTCTTGGTGAATTGATACACGGTACGGCATTCGATTTTATATATTCGTAGACGAAGTTTGTCGGAAAATGGGAAAGCGTTTGAAGTGCGGCGCAATAACTCAAACAGGACCGCGCCGCGCGTACTTTGTAATAACGGCTACAAATTTGATGACGAGCGGTATTTTGAACGCGCATCCGCTGCTGAATTCATATCTCTCGGTAGTTGACGTTTGAGGACTTCGCATGTAACACCGTTTGCATAAGTTTTCTGATAGTGCGGTGCGGTATCGGCGTAACTTTAGTTTTGCAATGGTCTGCCAAATTGGTACAGTCGAGCCGAAAGGGATCTCGTTTAGACAAAACTACGTGCCCGTGAAGCGATTGCATTTCCCAATTAGTTAGCCTCGCATGTGTCCGCTCGTCTACGAAGGACACTACGAAAACGCAACCGAGTATAAGAAACTTTTAAGAAATTTAAATTACTCCACTCAAACTCGTCCGGTCCGAGTGAGAGTTACACTCACTTTGTCGTTCGGACGTAAGTTGTCGTGTCAATTACTAACTCGCAATCATTGTCCTGTTCCAGAGAAAATGTCGCTTTCACTTTTTTCTTTTGTACATTTTCTGTTAACCTTTTTTCGAGGATGTTGGACTCAAACGATTTGCTCACGAAATTATTTTACTACCCTTTGACTTAAACTTTTTGCCTTGCCGGTCAATAATATTAGACCTTCATTTAATTACACGCCCAAAAAGTTTTACTTGTTACAAACAATTTCATGTGAAATTATTTTTTATTACAGACGTATTACTTTGTTATAAATTTTAACATGATAATTATAATTTCAGAACAAAAAGGATTAAAAAAATTTTAATGAACCAAAGAATTTTTTAAATATTTAATCTGTTATTATTTGAATAGTTTTAAATTCATGTTCGTGCGCGATTTTATAAATAAGAGATACAAAAAAATTGCATACATTTGCTCAAAAAGTCTGAAAAGTTTGACAATTTATTCGAATCTTTTAAAAGTTACTGTACATTTTTTATCATGGCGATTCTCTTAGAGTTCACTGTGTGCAAAGTTTCGAGTAAAAATGTGTCTGGTTACAATTTCGTATATTCTTCTGAATCAAGTATGCAACAACTTTTCATACTTTTAACAATGTTTCATTACAGTTTTGCTATCAAGAAAAATAACTCGAATATCTTTAATACTTCGAGAAAAATATACGTTTGCTTGGGCAGGAATAAAAAACGCGACACTGCGACACTTAACTTTAATTACTTTACAAAATCTCGATCTTCTGGAGGACAAACTTTTATCATTAATGACAAAAACAGACCAACTTGAATGTCGGCATGTAAAGTGAAAAAACAATTTTTGTTTACTCAACGACGGTTTTCGTGTTAATTATAAAATTGCGCTGTTGCAACCAATTTTGTTTGTAAATGTTTTTTCAGAGCCAAAGAGTGAACGTGTAAAAGAGAGGGTATCTATACAACCCGACAATCAGAAATTATACACACGACATAAAAACTTCGTTGTTTTCGACGTTAACTCAAGGTTTTTTTTTGTTAAATTTTTTTAATTTAAAAATTTACTCTTTATAATGATGCGCAGTTTCAATTTTTTCGCCTGCGGGCTCGCTAGATTTATTTCTGGTTTTTTTTTTTATATTTCGACCACAATCATTTTTTTATATTAGAATTTTCCGGTCGTACCTTTTTTTTTCTTAAATATGTATTAAAAACTCTTACCGTTCTTTTAATTCTGCGAACGTTCAATGGGTTGCAGCTATCTTTAAGAAAAGTTTTGCCAGCTAAAGAGAGAGGCTCCAACAGACATTAAGTTTCAAGTTTTTAAAATGTAATCGCCGCAGAAACACGTTGGAATGAAAATTAACGACTGTTTGGTAGAACTATGTAACATTTGTTGGTACTTTTTTTTTTATTTTCATTTTTATTTTGATTGCTTAATAATTAGCAATCAGTGTAGAAAAATTTGTTGATTTGAATCGAAATAATGAGCATTTTCAATAATGGTTTAAGCCAATCGCCGATTCCCTGATGTATTGACGAGCTTGAAAAAGTCGTGCCAGACAAGCTCAAACGTAAATAAGGTGTAAATACAAGGCAAAACGTGCGTTAACCAGGATTAGTACAAACCGCTATTTGGCAAATGGAATGCAAAATATATTCGGACGTATATCATGCTGTCGAGACAGTTGTAATCCATTGCTGTGGACATAAATCGAGGAAGCTGCAGTGATGACTCAATTCTAAGCTCATGGCACTTTGTGTAATTAATGTGCGCGTTCGTTAAGCGAGAAAATTTCACGATCATAAAAAAATGGTTCGGCTTAAGCGTGGGGGCTTCGAGGCTTTAGCCGTATCTTTTTGTCCCTCTTCATTAACCGCGAAATTATCTTCTTACATTCGTCGCCGGTCTGCGATTTACTTACGTTCTACATCTTGTGCACACAAGTTACACGAAAATTTTTATTTAAAAAAAATCTAAAAACAATCGAACTAAACAACACAATTTTTATGTCTTTAAATGAAAATGAAAAAAAAATAATAATAATAATAATAAATCAAATCCAATTTTTTAACCCTCCAACTATGCTATTGTTTTTGTTCTATATTATCAAAATCAAGCTAAATTTATAATTCAATTTCTATTTGAGATGCGTATCATAGTGCGAAATTATTCACGACCTTGCATGATCATGGATAATGATTATTCATGAACATCTTAATCTTCATTGCGTCGTATAAGAGATAAATCTTTGATCAGACCTGGAGCAATTAAATTCAGTTCCAATAAAATATGACTCATGTCATATATTATGGCATCAAAATTTTTCTTCTCTCAATTAATCTTTCATTCATACACTGTTTGAGTGATATATTTTGTTGCACTCGATTGGGGTTCGATCTTCAATTTTATATATGCCTTAGAATCCGCCCATACGAACAAAAATATTTTTTCAATTATATTTAAAATATATATTACATAATATAAATGAGTATAATTTTTTAAATAAATATACATATAAAATGTATTCAAAAAGCATATTTTTGAAATATAATTTTGTCCGTATGTGGGCATCCATGCAAAAAGCGTTATTTTCAGACGATTTATTGTTTAAGGATTAAAACAACTGTTTACTTTTTTAATTCATTTATTGATTGTATTGTATTCTCACTTTAATTTAAAGGCTATGAATAAAAAGGTTAATAAAAAATTAAAAATGCAACAATATTTCCAATAATATCAAACTGTTACACAGGATTGTTCTGTTTATTATTAATATTATGATTTGAAGGATTTGTTCTTGTTTAATAATATTTTAAAAGTATCTTGGAAAGTGAGACAAAAACTATCGATTTTATGAGTCATTATTTTCTAAAGACTGACACTATTTAGTTTTTTCGTATTTTTACTTATTAATTTTTATAAACATTCCATGTTAGTTTTACGAAGTAACTAATTTTATCAGAAAAATTGATTCAATATAAAAAGATATCATTTCCAACACATAATATTTAGCAATCATAAAATACTTACTTGTCACATTTTACAATATCATAACGTTTATACATACATAAACTTTTTTTCATATATCTGGATGTATATCTCTGGTTAATTAATTCTATGAATTTTCCGTGCAGGGTAATAAATTATTGTATTCGATCGTAATTGGATGTTAAATTTAATTTTTGATCATCCAAAGTAATTAGTTCCTAATTGAATCAAGATTGCCAGCTGGATTCATAATCGCATTGTAATCAGGTCACATTAGGATTAAATTTGCTAATCAGAATCACGAATTATAATCATGGGCCAATTATTTATAAATATCTGTCGTTGGTCCATCGGTGCACGATTAGATTTCAGTGAGATCTTTACAAAATTTACAGTCACGGACCGTTTGCAACACGCCAATATGATTCAATCGAAATGATTGCGTGTAGACTGTCCCTTTGTGTAAGGGAAAATTGAATGTTATCCATTCTAACGCACACGTAGAGATGCGCCGCGATATTTTCTATTGACGGAATACTCTTTGGCATTAGAGGCCAATTTGAATAATTAATTAGATGATGACATGTGTGACACTCCTGGGCAACAATCATTCCGTCACAAACTCTAATTAATAATGTATTTATACATCAAAACGTTATAATAATCAAACGTTCAACTATTTGATTTTCACACTCTACAAACGTTATTACATCGAAGTCATCAATGAAGTTGACATGAATAATTCATCAAGTCCCATTATTTTAATATTTCATTTCGACTCCAAGCTCGGCGTTTAATTTCAACATTGTTTGGACAGTGTTTAACGACGATCTATTATAAATTAAACCGTTCTTGGTAAAAGTTCCGGTTCAGTTGAATGATTCAAACCAAAAATCGAGTTCGAAAAGTAAATATAAGACCATGGTGTTTAAAATTGAGAAGTGTTTTTCTACTATTAATAAATCTAACTTTAAAACAATGTATCACTACTGAGTATCTCTTTAACAGTTCAAAAGCTCGTCTAAGCTTACAGATAGTTGCGTTTACAAACTCTGTTCGCGAAGTATGTTAATGACTAGGTCGTAGCTGCTGCTGTACAGTGACTAAACCATTTCGCAACCAATTTCGAGCGTAAATATAGGATGCTATAAACTTTTTTTTTTTTTAATTTTTCATCCAAGAGGATTGTATTTTCTTTTTGTTTTTTCCCCCGATCAGTCAATCTGTGTACGAGATTAATAATGATTTGCGTCGTTTAACTGAAGGAGCATATTTTTTAATAGTGTGCGGCCGGTTGTGCAGCTTGTGATAAGCCGACAAGGTTTTATACGAACCGTCGCCCGTATCGCAAGAGCTTTAAAGCCTGCAACGCTAGCTCGATGTATACATTGAATGTATGTACATCACTTGCATACACAACAAGCAAAAAGTTTTCGCAGAAAGCAATAACGTACAAAGGTTGTGAAGAACTATATGTAAATATGTGAATGCTATCTTACCATTCTACTTTCTGGATATGAAACAACGATTTCGTATGAGAAAAATTCATAAGGTGTGAGATTTTTTATCCTACTTTTTTGATTTCTTTTTTCTTAAAAAAAATCGTGTTTTTAAAATCATATTCCAGCCATCAATGCGGAACGAAATTCCGTGCGGGACGACAAGTTTAACAAGTTGATTACGATTCAAATTGTGATTGTGTATTCAAGTGCGAATTCTTGTGCTAATACTTTGAATGGCGCTCGTAAACGCCTCAGTAGAAAATCTAATGGGGAAAACTAACATCATCTGCGGCAACCCACGCGAGCTGCACTTGCGTGAACTTTTCTTAATATCGTTTCTTTTCTTATTTCCGCATCTGTAGCAAAACAGGTGTCACAAAGGGAGTTCCCCTTAACTGCTGACGCCCCGGAAAACGTTCCCACGTTTTAATATCGCAAAATAATAGCCTCCCACGTTTCCAAAAGACGAGTCGTCTTCTGCTCCGATGCTGTCTCTCTTATTTTTTCTGTTTCCCTTTTATTTTTCCACTTGGCTTTTTTTCATCTTTTGACTTTTCTCTCATCATTCCGTGCCGTTTTAACGATGGCATTAAAGGGTTTAGACATCGCTGACTCACACCAGATTACACGATTATATTATAAAGTAGCTACGCATGGCCTGTAAGAGCAGATCATCATTTTTCATTCATTTATATTAAACTTTTGACTTGTGACGAGGCTAATTTGACTAATCAAAGAAAAGTATGAGTAAGTTTTCAAAGTGAAAATGTTGATACAGGCTTGAACAGAACGGATGAAAAAGTTTTATAAAATGGTAAATAAACTGTCAAGCATACGCTTTAAGAAATATGTTTCATCTAAGATTTCTACGGAAATTGTTCATTAAAAATTACTCAAAAATGATAGATAATTTTTAAACCATTATATTGTTTTTAGTATATATTATATGATTTTAGAATCATTAGACATTTTAAATATTCAAAAGATTGAGCTACTTGAATAAAAATGACTTTAATTTGATTTAAAATAAAATTTTTCTACATAATAATCAATTTATAGATTACAGTAAATTTTTTTTTTTTCAAGTCTCAAAATATGACGCAAAGTTCTAAACTACTTTGACATTATTGATGAAAAAATACAATTATTTTTTTATATTATTATTATTATTATTATTATGTTTTTTTTCTAAAAATATTTATTTTATTTTTGTCTTTTATTTGAATCATAATTGTAATATTGTCAATTCTTATTGTTTAAATGATAAAACGATGGGAAGCCCAGTGAATTTATGATTAAACCACTAGAATAACAAATAAGCTTTAGATATTGCAATAAACAATCGGCCTTACTATGTACATAAACCAAAATTCAGATACTGTGGTTCGACTGTGGTGAATAGATTGGTGAGTGATTTGGCTATGACCAACCAGCCACATTTCAACGAATGCGGTTAGTAGTTGATGATTGAGTCTGGGGCCTTACAATGACATTGCTAGTTAATGATTAATCATTGACGGAAATCTCATTGTGTGCCTGACAAAATATATATTTACGAATCAAATATCTTTCGTTATGATCAAAGTCGTTAAATTTGATTAAAAAACGTCGATTTGAGAATGAATGAAAATTGAATAAAATGACTCTGAGAACTCATCCCTCTGCTTAATACGTTTAAATAAAATGAAAGTTGTAATAACTCATAATCGCTTTAGCGCCAAATTTTCAATTCAGGATTAAGTCCTCTGATTTGCATTCGATCATAAAAATGATTTGCATATCGATCCCGCGTCGCGCGACGGCATTAAATATAATTGTCGGGAAATTCGTTTCATCTGTCTGTCACGCGAATATGAGAGAGCTTAAAAGCTGAAATCAATTTCACAACAGAAAGTCAAGAAATCCGCGGGCCGTTCGAATTGCGCACGCGAAATGGCGCAAATGAATATTTTGATGATTATATATCGTCGTGCGTTTAAGACGGCTCACGGCTTATTATCGGAGAGGCATTGTGAGTTTATTGCTGCGAGGTGTTCTGTCGCACGTTTGATGGCTCAAACATTTCGAGCTTAAACATCCACTCTGTTTCCGCGCCTGAAATATTCAAATGAAATTGACTTTTGAGCGTTGTGCACGTGGCGCCGTTGCATTCGTCATTTCGTTGCCCGTGTGCTATTTTATGTCGCTTTCGGGAGCGAGTCGATGCCATCTGCTGTAATAAGTCACATGTTTACGTAACATCAATTTCCGATTTTCGGTAAAAGCGCTCGCCCGCGGTGCGGATTGCGGATCCCACCCAATTCAATTACATTAATTTTTTTTATTCACCCGCCTGCTTTTGTGACGAATCTTTCTTTTCACGTAATTGACTCTTAAATCAATCCCCACGAAAAAAATTCAAAGCCCAATCCGCTAGACTGCGTTTCTATTTATTTATATCTCCGTTCGCTTCACTTAATCTGGATTTCAAAAAATTATCATTGTTCGCACGACAAAATGAGTTATACACTTTACAGCTCGTTGGTCAGTCGAATAATTAATTTTGCAAGGCTCGCTAATTTCATTACTTGTTCGCGGTTTTATTGCCCTGATGGTAAGTGGAACATATTGTTTCGCCGAAAGAAAAGAATGCCTCGCTCGAAAACTTTTCTTTATGGCAATTAAGGTTGGCCGTGCCTTTTGCCGCTCGCTTGCTTTCATAAATTTCGGGAGCGAACCGCTGAAAGATACAAATTGCGCGATAAAGTCGGAAAAGAAGAGGCCGAAAGAGCTCAGTCAACCGGAGTTGAATTTTTTTTTTTTTTTTTCGTCCAACACGTTGCAGTCAAATCAGGATGTAACCAGAATACAAGAGAGCTATTGTTTTGTTAGGTGTGCAAGTCGACTCCCGGCTGCACTTCCGGCGACGGCCTTTTCATGGGTGGGGCCAGATGATGCTACGTAATGTCAACACGCAGTATCTCTTTTCGTATATCCACTCACTTATTTAATATTTAAGCACGTTTAGCATCTGAAAACAATCCAAATTTTCACTTTCAACAGCATGAAATTTAACAATTTATTCAACATTTAATTATTATCATCATTTTTCTCAGTGATTTACATTTTTTCTCAAACGTGAATGAGTCAAAACTAAATTATTAAAGAATCATTTTAAACAAGAATTTATTCAAAAGTTTTTGAGTGTTAATGTTCACGGCTTTATTTGATAAGATTGTATCACACTTTTTTACAGGTAAACATCATTACAGTAATAAAAGTATGAAATTAGGTTTTCCATCGCGTGAATGAATTGTTTTGATTATTACTTTTTATTTAGAATTCTTTTTTTATGTTATCACATTATTGTGTAATCTCGAACGCTCTCGCTATTATGACATTCTGCGATGAATACTTCAAGGCATGTAATATAGTTGCCTTCTAATTTCAAAGCTTTCAGGAAACGAGTCTTCACTGGCATTATCCATGTTATTTTGACAATGCAATTGAACTCGTACAAGCTAACTAGTATAGCCTCATAGAGTTGTATCAAGTTATTAATATAATGTTAAAAGCCAAGAGATAAGGTTCAAGGCACAAATTATGCACGCATGATTGAACATTTTTTTTATAGTTTCACATTTACGTTGAAGTTAAGTTTCAAACTCGCTATCAAAATTTTCAATAATATTTCACACCGTCGTGTAATTTTTTTTATTGCTTCCTACTTTTGGCCGAAGTAATCAATAGTTCAAAATGATTACAGAGTGCTCAGCAACTTTCGGTATGATGTTGAACTTGCAAATCGATTTATATAGTTTGCGGTAAGGTGTGAAGTGATGGTGTTATCATATGCATTCAATTATTTTATTTTTGTCAATGAGTGCTGAATTGTGCGTCGATTTTTTCGATGAAAAATGTGTAATCTCATAATAGTATTATGGGGTCGTAAGTGTGCAGCCGTAACGACGATCGGACTCATTGTGTTTGAAGAATGTCCAAACGTGACTGGAATGTGCAACGCAAACCAACTCTTCTTGGATTGCCAGTATTTCGATCTTGTTGAACGTGTTTTTTTTCTTTTATATTGTTACGTGGACTTGCGAAAAGTTCCTCTGAGCTCCGACACCATGCTGGCGCAGGAACGAACTTAAGTTGTTTTAGAATTACAGGTTAAAATTTTTCATTTGTTTTAGCATCAATTTCTTTCAATTACATAGTCCAAATGTCTATGATTTTTTCAAATTTCATTAATTGAAAAAAAATAATAATAATAAATAAATAAAAATAAATTAGTAATTGTCGTATTGTTTTTCTTGTCAATTCAATCTAATTGTATAAACAATTTTGATTGTATATGTTTCGTCAAAAATATTTTGTCATAGCAGAGATATTGTGAGTTAATTTGACACAAGTGCTTGCAAATGTCCGATATTCTATTCATCAGAGGTGAAGTTGATTCAAAGTCGTATGCCGTAGTTTCAAGGCAATGAAACTTCAAATCAATCGTAGTATTACTCGAAGTAATATATATCCGAAGTTCAAAAATAGTGTCTGAGAAGTCTAAAGATCCAAGTTGAAGCAACCTGAACTGGGAAATACTAGAATAACACGCGACGAGTTTTTGGACGTAGATAACGTTGCATGCCGCGTTTCTTTCATGATGGTTTCAGAAGTGAACGAGACTTTACAGCTACTTTAGCCGATAAGTGGGATTCCGAGGGCTCCGGTGACTCGCGTACCATCTTCAACGCTGGTCGGGTGTAACAAAATATCTTAAAAGTTTCGACACGAACAGGATTTACTTGCATTTAGTAACAAAACTTTGACTTCTGTTTTGTCACTATTATATTTCATTTTCATTCAATGCCTATTAGATTTTGATGTCGCATCCCAACCGTAACGTATAATTTGTCATTGTATGAGCAGTCTCGCCAAAACACTCGTAAACTTTCCGAGAGGAGTCAAAGTTCAAAAACTTTACGTTCCTGACCTGAAGTTTAACATTTATTTTCAATGAAAATAGAATCTATTCAATTTCTTTTTTTTTTTTTTTGAATTTTTGCTCGAAATGCCACATGACATAACAAGTTGCAAATTGTTACATCCTAATAACCAATTTTCAAAATACCTTTAACAAGCGCATACAAAGTTTGATAATCACCTATTCAATTCAATTTTTTAAATTCAATAGAATAGTTCGAATGTTTTGATAAAATGATAAAATAAATTTATCAAAAATAAACAAATATGTTTTCATATATGTGAACATAAATGGAAGTATATATATATATTAGCCATGTGTGTACAAATATTTCATGTATACGTGTCATTTATTTGACTTAAATAGTCATTTGTATGAAAAATATGTAAGGATGAGAATGAATATACAAATTTTAACTGCATTTTTCATCTCCAAGTGGAATTAAAAGGTTGACAGTTTTTTACATCGTCTGTGTATGAGTCAGCAAAATCGATCTTGGACCATTCAAAAATTCCATTTCTTGCGGCAAAATATTTAGATTGGCGATTTCGTGTACTCGCATATGTAAAATATTAAATTTTATCTACTTTCCTTTTAAAGGCTCTCGTCTCGGTCCTTTTTTGATGTTGGTTTATCGTGTCACCGTAAATAATAAATGACGACTAGAAGATGCAATGCTTCGCACGAGGATTTTGTCGTTTTGCTATTACATCCACCGTTTTCGCGGAACAAAGATATCAAAACGAGCCGCGTGGTTCAAAGCCGTGAAAGAAAATGCTTCATCTTGAGCATCGCGCGAGCACTATTTTTCATCACGTCAAACTTTTCATTTCGGCCGAACCATTTCCTTTTTCATTTATTAATCTTCCGCAACTTTAAAGTCACGTGAAATCGCGATAATCCTCAATCATACTATAGGTATTTGTTTCAATGCAAATGCAACAAAATAAATCATTTGCAGATGTAATGAGAAACACAAAAACGTTTGAATTCACAAACGAAATAAAATTGGACCAAATTTTTGTTCAATAAATTATATTTTAATCGAGAAAAAGTGAGCAAAAAATTGGATATCATTGAAATGATCTGATTTAAAATTGAATGAGGATAAATATTTCATCAAAGAAAAAAAAAAGGGACAAACTATAATTTAAAAAAAAAGGCTTTACGAATGATTGGTATTTAAAATTTGTATGCTCCAAGCCTGAAATATAAACGCATCGGAATCACCATTGGGTCTGAATTGTTTAGAAGCTGCATAAAAGTGAGCAACCATGAAAAATTCAACAGTCCGAATTGTTTAACAAAAATTCATTAGCATTATTCATGTCTAAATGCATAGTTATTGTTGATTTCTTATCGTCGAGAGTATCAGGTCGCATTGTAAACAGCAGTTCGACTTCTATTCATATGAATCATGCATTTGCAAAGTATTTGCAAGACGAAGTTTCGTACAAAGACGGCAAAAATGGTACAGTACTTTCGAAAAGATTGCTATTTATTCGCGTCACGTTGCTCCGCGAAAATAAAAAGGCCTTTGCGTAATCCTGCACTATCTCGATACATCCGAATGGATGCCAAAGAAGAAGAGTCCCGAGTTTGGTAGTCTATGGATTAAAGCGAACTAAAAAAAAAATAGTTGAAAAGAAAGCGAATGAAAGGGAGGAGTATATCTGGACAAGTACTGTCCGATATCGAATGCGGCATATCGATTCTATTTTACTTATTTGTCAAGTTTTGCAGCTCTTGCGAGAGCAAAAGCGCGACGTGCGCAGCACAAAGTTTCAGCCGCTAGCAGCTGTGTGAGTGGTCACCCTGTCGATACAACCGGTTCAGAGACGCAAAACTTTTCATCAACTTTGTGAATACTTGCCACGGTTTATCGATAGCACATGTCGCGGATCGTTGTATTTATGATTAATCATCTTCTATAAAACGTAATGAAAAATACACTTTCAAAGTATTCTACAAGATTTGACAATAAAAAATGTTTCTACTTTCAAACAAATTTTTTTAGCTATGACAAATAATTTTTTTTTTTGAATAATATTAATTTCCAGTTATAATGGTTCGAATGCCAATATTCGATTTACCTTGTATGCAAAATAATTTGCTTAGTTTCAATTATAGCAAAATGTATATATTCGTTGAATAAAAAATGATGAATGTGTGTTTACATTTTGTTAATAAAATGTTGTATTTTATATAAATTGCAATTATGTAGTTGAATCATAATGTACGGACCATATATGTTATAACAGTAAGTGGTAAGTTGATTTTTGTAATATACTCGTGTAATACTTGGCAAAGTGTCGGTTTGCTCTCTTCTAACCACGATCGTGGAATCCGAAGCCACACGCCAGGCACATCTGATTGATTCGACTGATTCCACAGTAGCTACTCGCTCTATGTAAGCTACTCGATTTCAAACCAAACTACTCGTTGGTAGGTCAATTTATGGTCGTGATACTTGAAACTAAAGACATACTTATACTTCTCAATGTGTATAAATTGTATGACCAAAAGTGTATATCATTTTCAGATAATCATTTTCATTTTTCATCATAAAAGTTCGATAAAAAGTTTGTCCTATTGTTTGGTGTTTGATATTCTGGAATTCATTTATAAAGTATAGAAGAATATTTTTGGCTGAGTTTCTTCATCGCCCGTATGACTCTGCAAAATTTAACGTTACGAACTAGTCAAAAGAGCTAATTAAACCCTAACTTCGTGTTCATCTCCTGAATGTGTCACGAGTCTGTTGCAGTTCTATTCTCCAAGTACCCATATACCCCTCCCACAACGGACATATATTGTAACATACATACCTGCGATCCGCTAGAAGATTATACTTGATAATTTAACTTCCATTAATGAATTGCACTTGTTGGATGATGGCGGTGGGAAATTTTATCTGCAAAAAAGGAGAAACTCAGGTGAAGTTGACTGACGTAATAACAAATTTTTCGAAATAAAATTGTACGAGTAAAAGTATATTTATGTAAGTTTAAAAAATGATTGTGTAGAGGAGTTAAAAGTTGAAAAGAGAAGCTCGGAGGCGTTTCTGGTGTGAGAGAAATTAATCGAGCTTTGACAAGTGGTGGTCGCACTGACGGCAAGGTGCAGCAGATAAGCTGGATTAGTTGGAATTCGAGGTCGAATATCTTCCAGTGATCTTATTAAAGGTTCACGAGTCTGTCGAACGAGTTATTTAAGTTCGTTTCATCTTCAGGAAATGGTGAAGATGGGAGCGAAATTGAACTTATTTTACAGCACAAGTCTGTTCATCAAGCATCATGGCAAAAGAAACGCTCGGCGAAGCCCCGGGGGTCAAAGGTCACGTTTGTTTGTAAGTTCGCAAATTAAAAATTGTTCTCTACTGACAAAAAATGCGATTGGTTATCATTTGTCTTTACTCATAAGAGTTCATTCCTAAAGGTGTAAAGGAGCACCGAAACAGAAATGAATTGCTATAAGAAGAATATGACACTGAAAATTTGAATCAACAATGAAAATTGTTTCGGTTTCGTGGTTTAACTTGCATGGCAATTTCAACATCGCAGATCTTCGAAGGGAAGCCCTTAAGTTGTGCTCTTCAGTTTCGTAAAGTGAAATTTACAGCATGCCCGATGGCTTGTTCGCAGAAGACTGGCGACGCCGACACGAAGCTTGTTTAATATTCTGCTCAATTCCCGTGGGACACTTCGAGAGCCAAGAGTTCACCGACGTGTACTGAGGAAGAGTAACGAGAGAACGGCTCGACAAGCAAAACACGCGGAGATGACGGTGCAAAATAAAATGGAACGCAAAACATTATGTACAACGGCGTGAGAAAAAAAATAGCGAGAGCTTTCTGATAATAATTAAATTGAGACACGTGTGCACGTTCGTGAATTGTTAATTTGCGGCTCTTATATTTTCGTAACCGACAAAACCTCCGCCACATTTATCATTTCCGTAACCATTATAGTCGTCTCTTTCATCCCGGGGTTCTCCAGGCGATACAAAAAAAGCTGGACAATCGATACGAAAATTTCGCTCGGAAATGTTATTTCACGCGACAAAAACGCTCGTACGTAAAACAAGCGTACGTTTATTCAAACAAAACAATTCATTCGTTATAATCTTTGTTTTCAATGAACATAAGGGAGCCGTTTAGTCTTAGCCAACCCACCTTGCGAAATTCCACGCTTCTTAACTTATTATTTAAACATGTCAGATATTACGGCAGATACTTCTGACTTGTGCAATATTTTGCTATGGAATTATGGACTGGAATAATTGAACTGCCAAGAACGTCTGTTATTGATGACACCACTGCCAGAACGTGAATAACTTAAATTCTTCTTGGCGTAAGAAAAAAAAAAAAGTTCATGCAAAATATCAAAATGATAAATGTGACAAATTTCAGAAAAAACATTTAATTTTGCCGGTGAAATTAATTTTTAGTTATGACACGTTTCGGGCACTCAGGACGACCGATGGAATTCATTCAGTTTACTATTTTGGCATGACAAAATGGAGATGATTAACAAAAACTCTTATAAAATATTACTGAAGCTTTGAAAAACTTTCAAACAAAATTACGGAGTCCATTTATCGTAGTCGCTGCCATCGGCTAACGGTAACACGCTGAAAAGTAGTTTGCAGCTCGAATCCCGTGTTTATCATCATACTCGCGAAAACTTTTTATCTGTTTATTCTCGCTCGCACAAAAATAACACAAAAATAACATAACCATAACTTGCTTTTTATTTTGTTTCCTTTACTTCAAAATTAATCCCGCAAACGGGTCCGTTCTGATATTTTTGTAACGTTTCTTTCAGTACAATTCACGTTTTCTAAATTCATATCACGAAAGTTGCTCATTTTCAGTTTCACTTCAACTATAATTATGTCGAAATGTTTATTATAAACTGCTTCATGTTTCAAACAATTTCACGAAATTGCTCTGATTAATTAGCAGACCCTTTAACAGTTTAATTGTACGTTCAAAAGTTATAATGGATTATAATATATTGGTTGCATAAATTATACATGTAAACATAACGTTCGCAAGTTTCGGCTCAAAAATCGATTTGGGTTGTAAGAGAATAAATGTTATTGTTAATTTTACCATTTTTTTTCGTCTACAGTTGTTGAATAATTCTGTCAGCTTTTACATGCCCAGAAATTATCAGCAAATTTCTCATCAAACGAGCTAACCCGTGAGCTTTTTATTTATAAATTTCAGATCCGATCAATTCTACTTTTCAAAGATATAGCTGATATTACCTTCATCAAAATCCAAAGTAATGATAAATTATAAGAAAAAACTATTATCTTAACAGCTAGTTTAGTATTTCACTTTAAAACGAGTTTCCTATCTCGTCTTTGCAATTAATGATAATTATAATATTTTATCTTATTAACTAGATTCCTTCAAAGTGGAAAGTTCAGACTGCCAATAGAAGTTTAATCTTATGCAACATATGTGTCGTTAGACGTTAATTGTGCGTTTATCAAAACTTTCTTGCAACATCACCTGGCATACTAAGAGTCTACAGGCAGAGTTCAAGTATCACCTAGCGTGCAAAAATATTGATTAGAAAATTTTTCTAACAAATTCTTATTTCTGATCTTATCTTATCCCAGAAAATTTGATCATGTATTGATTTATATATTATAACAGCAAATCACTTTCAGAAAATTATTTATTGACCATTTCCACACCAACTATATATTTATCAATATCATATTTCATATATCTTCATATTTATAATAACTATATATTAGCACTATAGGGGAGAGGCTTGTACCTTCGGACCGGTGATTCTCAAAAGCGCAAACCGACCGATTCTTCTTCAAAAGCGCACATTCAAAATATGTATAAGCG
>JAAMPD010002219.1:0-16402 GCA_025266255.1 Trissolcus basalis
GAGGTTGATCGTTTTCCACTTTTTAGTTAGATCAATAGCATGATTATAAACCCTATAAGATTGAAAATGTTAGAAAGTTTTTTTTTCAAGAATTATTAAAAAAAGGATCATATATTGTCCATACATAAAAACATATATTAGCAATATATTATCAATATATAGTCCATATATAGTCGATATATTGACAATCTATTATCAATATATTGTCAATATATGAACAATATATGATTTGCTGAAAATAATATATTGTCAATCTATTGATAATATATGGACAATATATATTCTTTTTACTAGGGTGTATTATTTTTTTGAAGTGAAATGTTGATTCAAAATAACAGCGCGATAGACGCGACTGAGTATTGTTTTGAGCGCGCTCAATCGCGTTCTGCGCAGTGCTGATGCGCGCTGAAACAATTATTGCCGTTTGCGCGAGTGACTAGCTTTGCGATGCGACTGAGTCGTGTCCGCACGTGAACAAGTTGCGTCAAATGAGAAAATTTCTCATGGACGATACTCAGTGCGGCCCTGCACGCGACTCAGTCGCGTTTCAATTTTGCCGTGTATACATATTGAAAAAAATATCGTGTGCAACACGTGTGAAACTTGACAACCCATATGGAATGATCAAATTTTCCCACTTGTTGCACAATATACTATTTCAAATTCAAATTCATTTTAAAACTATTGCTGTTAATAATTGATATTCTGATTAAGATTTTTTTTCAACATACATTCTCATAATTTTTAGAAAGGATTTCAACTAAATGTACTTTGATAATTATGAAGAAAATGGTTCGACTGTGATTATTTTTATTAAAACTGTGAAATGAATAAGATATTGTTCGATTGAAAAATCGATTAAATGCAAATTTAAGTACATACTTATTATTTAATCAACATTCTTTGTCTTGTTAAACAGGTTAACATTTACAAATATTTACATTATAAACTTATAATTATGTACAACGAGAATATCGTAGCAGTAACATCAAAGTTACGAGAAATGAAGATTATTTGGAACAGGGCTTATGTAATTGATGCCTTGGACATGCACGACATTGCAGGGCGAGACAATTTCATTTGTTTGTATAATAACATTTTCTTCCGTAGAAGTAATTTTCTCGATAGCAATGTAAGTCGCAAATGATCGATTGGTCTTAATTCGTTTTACGAGCGCATTTTCGATTTCAGTCGTAGGATCTACAAAAAACTTGTAACATTGCACGAAATTTCCGTTCGATAACAAAGCGTACGAACTATCTGACCTTAGATTTTTTTTCACGCTAGTATTGTAATTGACTTTGTCTATGATCACTTTATCGTAGGTTAAAGTAGCGTACGACATCTGCAAAAAATCAAGCAAATCATCTGAGGAAACGTATGGACTGCCAATATACCTAATTGAGCCGATTTTTAATGTTTTGGCAGTTTGGTTACTCTTATCAAGAAAATTTAATTTTCCATTCGAAATTTCATAGTTCCTGAGTATCGAGTTACAAGTTTTTTGGAATCGCATCTGCCTTAAGATTTGATACCCGATTCCATTAGCCGCGTGAACCGATTTTAAAATTTCGCCATTGCCACTTTCGAATGGGAAACCGCAATGCGCCCATAATGGTCCCCAGTTCAGCACTGAAACCGCGAGATGCAGTAGCTGGTGAACATTATAAGTCATCGCTTTTTTTCCATACAATTGCTGGGCGTCGTATACAAATTCATACAAAAGATTGTTCGCTTGTACAACATCGTCTTTGGTGATTCGTTTTTGTAATAACAGGTACATGGCGCCGACAAATTTTTTCCAATGGTCTAAATACCCGTCCTTCAAAAACGGCGACAAGACTGGAATGCTATAATGAAGCATCCAGTTCTCCCACTCTTTTGCTTTCCAGTACCGTCTGTATTTCAAAGGACGCGATAGCCGACCTACTTGATTATGTGGTTTCAAATCCGTTAACATTTTGTCAATGATTTTAATATTTTTAGCAGAGACAGAGTAATCTTTTCTACGACTCACAACCCAATAATTGGCAAATTGTTTACAAATGCCAAGCAGCGCGCAGTGCATATGATCAGGCGTAAAACCTTTGATAATATTAAACTTTTCCAGTTTGTTCAGTGGACTATTAGATTTGAAACCGTGTACGATAGTTTTTTTTCGCACGCTTCTGTTATATCGCGCAACGCTTGAGTCTCCGTTCTGTCATCTGGAATATAGCTCAAAACTGGGTATTTCATAGATTTACTTGGTTTATGGTATTTGCCCGGATGCAAACACCAACTGCAACCTGAATATCCATTATACTGAATAAGGCCCTGCATCAAAGGTCGAGCTTGTGAATCAACGCAACAGCAAACAGGAAACGGTTTTATAATTCGTTTCTCATTCGCAATATTACACTCTATTCCTACTTGACTCAATTCATTAAATCTATTAACAGCTGCTTCTAAAAAGACGTTCATGTCTGGCTTTTGTTTGCCAAACCAAGCACCACAATTGATAGGCTTCTGTCTTGCATCAAGCGGAACTTCACATGGGTTAACTTGTAAGGGCCAAAGAGACAACGCAGAACTTTTATATATCGGAGAGCCATCAGAGTTGAAAACTAAAGTTACATAATTCTGCCGATCAGATTCATCAAGCGAATTAACAAATTCTTTGTAACATTTTCCATCGTAAATATCAGAGAAAACATCATCTTCACTTTCTCTTTGCCTAACAACAAAATTGTAGTATTCCGCATTATCTTCAATTTTATCGCGAACATCTTCAGACGGGTCCCATAATATAAAACATTCTCTGCATTGTACGTTTCGTTTCGAATAGACATTCTCACAACTGTTGCATTTGATCGGTTCCTTATCGTCACTGTCAATGTGAAAAGAAACGACTGACGGGCAAAAATCGCAAGAAAAATGACAAGTCACTTCTTTCAATTGAGACGTTAGTTTTTCTATGAAGTATCGTGTATCAGGCAGAATAGGTTCAGCGAAAATCGTATTAATCAGAACGAAAAGGTTTTTTGCCGCTGTAAATGACAAATTGTTCACGAGACTATATTTTAAAAGCATCAGAAGGATTTCGCTACGATTGGCCGCCGCTGGTATATTGATTTTCTTTGAATTATTATCTCGAGACAAAATTTTCGCCAAAACGGTGTGGATGTCCGTTGCATCTTCATTTTCGGAAGAAGCATCACTCGATTCATTAGAAGTTGATAGTGTATTTTGCGGCTGAAGAACATCATTATCAACACCTGCCTATGTTGAAAAAATTTGTTACTCATCTTATTCTTGTTTATAAAAGTTGTCGTTTTAATGTACTTCTTTCTATTTTTTGAGGGATTATTTTTTAATAATTTTGATAACAGAAGAATTTATGCCGTTCTCTACTCACATATTCTGTAGTTTCATTGGTTGATTCTATCTCGGGAGGACCGGCGATATTTTCTAGTTCAGGTAGCGTCAGTATGTGCCTTTGTAAAGTAATGTCGTCCTGCTGTGGTGAGGCTGCAGCATTTCTGGGAGTATCATACGCTGTGGTACAAGCAGGATCTGCTTCAGACAATGTGGACTCAGTTGAAACATCAGTTGATTCTGGTCGAGTAGAGCTCCCAGGCTGTGGTTGAGCAGATGTAGCTGTGTCTTCCACTTTAACATTCTGGATGTAAGACATTGAGAATTATCTAATTTTCTTTTCGTCGAAAAAGTGAACTGACAGTAGATTCATAGTTCATAATACGCTCCTCCCGTGATAAAAAAATATTGCAAATTGAATTTCGAAAGTGAACATATTTTTGAAAAGAAGCATTAGTATTTCGTAAATATGTCATCATATGATATTGTCACAATTTTTAGTTTCAAGTATTAGACAAAAAATAATGCATACATTTTCTCATAAATCACAAATTTTCTAAATACTACTCACTCGTTTTCTTTTTCTTTTCTGCAAGCGACCTTTCTTTTTGTACTTTTGCACAGTACTGTCAGGGACCTCTGCATTCGGCTTATCACGGTTCATATATTTTTTTGTAACCAGGCGATGATGACTCTGTCGAGTCACAATCCATCATTAAAATTTTGTATCTGCAATAATAAATTAACATTGTACCATTACAATTTTGATTATTAATCGAAGTGGATGAAGGCAAGTTAAAGTTAACTGTGTGCGTTTATTTCATTTGCGAGAATTAATAAATTAAATAAATAAAACAAATGAAAAAAATTTACGCAATAAAATGAAAACCAACAACAAAACGAAAATTGAAGCAACAAACCCGAACAGTATCAGATGATTAATGAAAACATAAAATAAATGCCATGAAACTTATTTAAAAAAATAAAGAAAAGAAACAAATAAGCAATTGAAATCCACAGTGTACCATCAAAAACTTTGCACCGAGGATTCTTCTCTAACGATGAGAAGTATCTGCGCGTCGCTGTGATCCTTGAGCAAATGCCAAAGCTCCTTAGCGCTGTGTTTGGGCATGCGTAGGGTTCCGAGCTCGCTCACATTTCTGACGAATTCAGTCTCGCTCAATTGACCATCCAGCGTGTCGCAGACTGCACACAAAAAGTCGGAATACGACTGGCTGAACAGTCGCACGTCTCTTTTTATGTGGTTTGATAGACCGAATCCGCGGAATACCTTCTTGATGAAATTATTGACACGCTTGAACTGGTCGGATTCTTTTTTCTGTTGAAAAAATCGGACAATATTTTTCAATTTTCTATCAGCTCCTCAGTGGGCGATATTTTTCCTAAACTTGCAGCACGCAATTGGAATCTCGCTTTTGATGGTCGGAAACTCGATTTCGGGGATCGAAATTTAGCTTTTCATGGACCGTCGGTCCACTTGCTACGAGCTCGACGGGGTCGCAGATTATGTCGGACAACACTAGCCCAGTCACAGAAGCGGGGTAGGCGAGGCGGGCCAAGTCACCACAGTCTCTGGCACAACTGTTGTTTCTCGTTCAGGGTGACAGTGACGAGCAAAGCGGAACCGCCGCCTAATGCTAAGCGTATTACTGTGTCGCGTGATCAGGTGGGTTGTTTCGTGGGAACTAGACTCAGGCTGGTTCTTGATTCCTCATTTGTAAAACTTGAGCTTCGATTAGTCCAAATGTGGATGTTGTTTCGAGAACTGGGCATTGGAGCCCACAGGTACACCTGTAATTTCTGAAAAAAATGAAGATTAACACTTCTTTTGTTTTTGCGGGTTGTTTTCATTTAAAATTAATATTGTTTATTTTCGTTCTTTTTGTGCAGATTAGGGCAAGAATGTAATTTTTCAAATATTTTAAATTGAAATGAAAATAGTCATGAAAATTATTATTTTGAATGGAAAATGAATTAGTAGGGGAGACCATGCCGAAGTCGTAACTTTTTTCATAAATTTTTCTTTATAAAACTTGATACTTCAAAATTTTGGAAAACATGAAAATTGTACATATTTTCACAGCTATCAAATACACACTTCACGTTAGTATTTTAATGAACATTATAGATAAAAGTAAATAAGTTGAGTTTTCCTTACAGTCGACGCTGTCAAATTGTCCAAAATGTGCAGTTTGACGATTTTTAAAATTTGGAAAAGTAATACAATTGTTCTTAATCAAAAAATTTTGAAAAATTGAAAATTCAAGAATTTTGAGACATTGTAAAACTTTAAAAAAAATTGATAGGATTAGTCAGCCGGTGACTAAAGTGACCTAGTTACGACAACCTAGTTAGACGTTATCACGTCAAAAATGATAAAAACTATTTTATATTTTGGAACAATTTGAAAAATGTTTGAGAAACTTAAAATACAGAACAGAGATAGAAAATAGTGAAACAAAAATTCTGGTTTTCAAATGTAAAAGTTACAATTGTGAACTTTGAAAAAAATTTCATGCAGCGATAGAGATTTAATCACAAACTTCATCCCACCTTTTATTCCTCATAGAAATACGATCAAAAAACATTTTTTATAAATGTTAAAAAAAATAAATAAAATCTAATAATTGTCGTCCAAATATTTTCTGAAAGTGAGTTGTTATAAAGACACGCGTTATTAATTTTGACGAGCGCTGTGACAAAACGACGGTCATGACAATTGAGTATGGTGTACAGCACGAGTCGCACTGTACACCTTGTTATACGAAAAGCGCGATTCTCGACGAAACGTCTCTCTCACGTCTCGGTCGAACATGTTTACGCGATTCTCTGACCTGAAATCAATGTCTCTTCGATGTACGCGTACACACACTCTCGTGTACACCCTAATAGCCACGCTTTATGCAAATAATTTACATAAAATTTATGTGAATTTAACACTTCAGTAGCAAACAAATTTTATATTAACCTATTTCACGTGCATAGGGCATTCTGCTATTTGCGTGTCGACAATTTAACTTATCAATGTCTACCGTGAGATCGAAAGCTGCGTGTCCTCGAACGTGTCAGCCCGCCCGTTTCTCTATAATAAACGCGATTAATTTAATACCCCGCGACAGACTTGATTTCAATTTTGTTTAAACAAACTTTTTTACAAAAAGCTATTTATACTTTCCTCGCAAACGTTCTCCTGTTAAATTGTCTGGTAATTTCTCACGTGTCGGTGTAGAAATTTTTTCATGCATTTTTGTTGGTCTGCTTTTTGTTGCTGAATTTGTTGTTGAAACATTATTAAACTTTTTCTGATTAATACATTTTTCAAATATATATTTATTATTTTTGAATTTTGTATTCGTAATTTTTTTATTTGTTTGTCTTTAAAAAAATTTGTTACAAAGAAACATTATTTACTAAGTTTCAATAATCTATTTGATCAATCTTCTTTCAAAAGTTAACCAACAATGAAGTTTCTCGATCAAAAATGAGAGTAATAAAAAGTTATTTTCAAATTTATTTAATTTCAAAAAAACAAAAACAGAAAATAATTTTCTAACCCATAAAAAATGGATATAAATGCGCTAAAATTTTCATTTTTGTTCGAATCAAACTGGTGGCCATCTTCACTCTGTAACCGACTTCGTTCCGGTATCCTGTACTTCAAATAATTCGTTCAAACAGAAAATAGTTTTAAAATATAAAATAGTTGATCAGAACTTCAGAAATTTATACGATAACAGACGATAACAAGACGCACAAAACTTGTCATAATTAGACCAGCCACTTTTGTGCGTCTTGTTATTTTGTTTAACAATAGACCAACATTTTCATTTTATTTCAGAAATAAAACTTGAAAAGTCAACCGATGCCGGAGTTCAAAATGCAACGTTAAAATTATCTTTTAAAATAAGAAAACTACAAATATTTCAATTAATATTTTTTTACAAACAAAAATTAATTTAAAAATTTACGCATTTAATTGAAATATAAGATTGTATGAAAAAAATTAGGGTGCATGAGAGTAAGTGAGATTGACGGAGAAATTTGTAAACTGACTCGACAATTGAAGAGCTTCGTGCTGGTGACTACTCGTAAAATTATAAAACAGAACAAACAAAAACAAAGTCGGCCCTGAAAATGCATCTTTGCCCAAATGATTGTGATCAAAATTTGATCAAATTATGATCTAAGTGTGTTTTGAAGGAGAAAAACAAAGATGAAACAAAGAAATATGGAACCACCAAAGTAAAATCGAACCAACTGAAAACGATAAAAAAAGCGAACAAAGTCAAGGCAACTGAAAACAAAATGAAAAAAAAATGAAACGAACAAACAAGAAACAAACGAAAACAAACAAGACCAAGACAGCACAGTGAAAAATTTAAAAATATGCAAATCAAAAAAAAATAATAATAATAATTGACATGAAAGTAAGAAACAAAAACGAGCCAAACGTAGAAAAAATCAAAACACAGAAATTATTATAACAAAATGAACAATATTACAAATACAAACAAAACAAAAATCAAAAAAACTTGACAAACAACAAATAAAAAAAAACAATCAAGGAAAACAGACAAACACGAGCAGAAAGTTTTTAAAATACAAACAAAACGACAATAGAAAAAAACATTACAAACAACAAATAACGAAAATGAAAATTAACGAAAACGAACAAAAACGAACTCAAAGTTTTGTAAAATATAGAATGTAAAAAATGTTTTTACTTACTTTTCTTTTAAGGGGTGGCACTCTTTTGGTCGCAGTAACGAACACTATTGTAGTCCCAATTTTCCGATTATCCAACTACACAATTGTTCCATCCAACTGAGGAGAGCAAAATACGTGCAACTGAGAGCCACAATGAAACGTTCGTCGCAACAGGTTGCACGTTTAGCGAGGTTAGGGCGCGTAGATAGTTTGGAATAGACCGCAAAAGCACACGCAAACATTCGCTCACACCGGTGAGAGGGCTACTCAGACATATCGCGTTCTCTGTCACGCACTCAGAATACGACAGAGTATGACAGTGCCCCACGACGGATAGGTTGGCAGTGGACTGGAGAATAGTCCTGATTGGACAATGCAGAACAGACGACAGCATTGCCTTCTCTACCGTTTGCTTTTCGTCCGTAAGGGTACACGTGAGAACACAAGTGCGTGCAAAGCGTGATCAAACAGGCTAATCAGACGATTCGAAGCCATCTTCTTTCGCGATTTATTTTAATATAGACAAACCGATTTCTTCAGCTAATCGTGTTTTGTTATTAACACCACATTTGTGGTGTTAAACACTGCTTAACAATGAGTGCCAACGACAACCGTGGCGGTAAAGCCTGGCCCAAGTTCGCTCTTGTGCGGTATTTGCCCTGTGATAAACTAACAAAAAAAGACCCGGTAATAATACCGATGACGTGGATTAAAAAGTTGAACGCCCATTGCAACGATGATTTTAATCCAAATCTCAAAATGAAAATGAGAGTTTCTCTGGATAATCCCGAATATTATTTTGGAACAGTGCTGAAGCTTGGGGGTAAGTTCGAATAATTATTTTCTTCAAATGAAACAATTTTTTTTTACAATTTTATAACTTTTTCAATCAATATTTTGAAAACTTTTTAAACAATTCACTTTCGAGAAAAAAAATTGGAAAGTATTTGAGGTGAAAAAAAAAATGAAAACAACAATTGTTTACTTCATAATTACATAAAATCAATGAAATGTAACATAAATAGAGACAAAAAATAAATAATAATAGATAACAAATAAATAATAATTCATTGATACCAATTAATAGGTATTAATTCCAAGTTAACAGCTTTGCAAAAAATCTTTTTTTTTCTATTTCAAAGAGACACAGAAATCGTCAAAACAATTCACTTGAAAAAAAATATTCCAAATAGACAATAGAAAATAATATTTAAGAAAAATTTGAGAATTTGAAGATTTAACGAATATGAAAAATGTGAGAATTTTTTAACTTCCTAAAAAAAAAGTGATAATTAAAAAAATGTTGGGAAATAAAATTGCTCTGAATTGAAAAAATTTGAAAAATAAATAATTTTCACAAATTTGTGAAATTGGAATACTTTTAAAATTGACATATGAATAGTCACTAGGGTCTGTCAAATTTGTTCATAAGACGTTTTCACGTACACTGGAAAAAATTCATGTGCTAGAACCAAGTATATTATATACTTGAAAAAATTCTGATGGAATAAAAAAATATGTCAACTTAAATCGAGTATATTTCACTTGAAACGAGTTAAAATGTATTTCATTTCAGTCGAAAAAAAGATTTTGGGTATTGAAGTGTATGTATGATTATTTCAAATAAAATATAATTGAATCGAGGAGCTGTTTTTTCATTGTAAAAAATGGAACAAACTATTTTCTATTTTAAAACAATTTTGAAAAAGTTTTTTGAGACATTCAAATATACAAGATGAAGAACTAAAGACTGAATTATGAATGAATAATTAAAATAAAAATGAGATAGAACTGAAATACAAGATAGAAATAGAAAAAAAGGTGATTAAAAAAATAATTAAAATAGTAAAAAGAAAATGCTATTTCCTATTTAAAATACTATTTCAAATAGTACCAAGCTCTCCAAATTACCAGTACCAGTTAAGGTAATGTCGAACCGGGAGTTACCGACATTACAGATTTCTTGATTGAAAATTAATACAGTGATTGTAATTTGATTTCACGAGAAGAGCGAGATTCTCTCAGTTATTTTACACATTCCTAAACAAAAAACCGAATTTTCATAATTAAACGTTGACGAATAATGAGTCCTAGTTTTTGAGATGGAGGTTATTCGTAGAACTCATTGTTTGTTTACATCTTCCAACGAAATATTATGTTTTATTATGCTTTGAATTCTCCCATTATTGCAGAATCCCGTTCTTCTCAGTTTTTTGAAAAATAACACTTATTGTAATTTTGATAAACAAAGTCCCTAACTCCGTGGTAGCAGACTTTATGCATCACCTTAACTACAAAAACATAGCAGGAAATAAATAACAATAAATTACAATAAACAACAAATATTTAACAGTATATTTTAATTTCACACCAACAGCTAACAGAGCCGACATTGAGAAACAAATTTCGGAAGGGCCGCGCTTGAAGTATCCGACTCAGAGAGTGTTAAGAAGTGTTTCGAACGATTCCGAGACAACAGCACCGGATGAAAAACTATCGGATGCTGAGGAAGTTGGAAGCGGAGAGGACTCTGAGAATCAGGTATCGGAGGTCGACGATCCAGGTTCTGAAAACGACGATGATTCAACCGACGATGGAGCTAAGAGCAACGGGGAAGAAGATGCAAACCGTGAAGTAAGAAAAAAAGCTTCAGTTTGATGCACATTTTTTGATAAACAAACAATTTTTATAAATACATAATTGACAACCTCTTGCATTTTTAAACAAGTAAAATTACAATAACAAAAATTATTCTAATTTCAAAAGAATCAAAATGTTAAACAATTTAGGCTGCCAAAAATTATGAAATTTGTAGGTCCTAGTACAAACCAATTTAATAAAATTTAATGAAAATAAAATAAAAAATCAATCAAAAATAAACCTACAACTGAAATGTGCAAGAAACAATTAACTGGTTACTTCTCTTGGACCAACAGAACTATTGAAAAATGTTCAGTGTATGAAAATTAGAAAAAGCTAAAAATGAATAAAAAAATTGTTACGTTTGTGTTCAATTGACTAATCAAGGTTGGAAAAAAACAAACAGACGAACAAATAAACAAACAGAACAAACAAACAAACCAACATATATACAAACACGCAAAAAGAACAAACAATCAGAAGAAACAAACCACAAAAAATTTATTAACGAACTCCTCTATTATGAGACAATTTTTATCAACTTTAAGTAAGTCAAATTAACAATTTAGCATAGACAAAATAAAAATAAAACCAGATATTATTTTATACAGATGATCAATGCTGTATCTCGGATCTCATCTATGCTGACGTTACATTGATAAAAGTTCGGATGAACTCTGGTAAGACATGGTATGCGATATGTACCTCAGTTTCCCCAATTTGGGACACGTTTGTATGTTCTGCTTTATATCTATATAAAATCAGTTCTTATTCATACAGTTATATCTAGAAAATATATTTCTGTTGACGCATTATTTCTGTAGCATTATAGGAAAACCAGTTCACAAAATTAAAGAAAAAAAAACGATTAAAAATGAAACTGTAAACCTTCCTTTCACGACAGTTTCAGGTATAACCTGTATAAACATTAGTAAATGCAAGTTTCTTTACTGTTACGAAAACAATTTTTTTGCTTTCAATTATATAATTAGAATGAAAAAAAATCTTTCAAAAAATTTTTTCATCTTCAAAGTGCAGAGAAGCACTTAACTGGTTTTTCCTTGTCGCCACGGATTCATGTTTCATGAGCAAAAGTTTATGGTGTAAAATGTTTTCTGTAATGACAATGCCGTTATGTTATTTGTAGTCTTCTGTGTTGGGGTCGCCTTTAACATCATACATTTGAATGACATGATCATATAAAAAATACTAGAGCATGTTTCCTGCATTTCATTTCTCTGTAATTAACATTAAGCAAGGTGTCCAGCTTCATTCAATTCCTGAGTATAATTCTCAATTTCTAGTTAAATTATTTGAAAAAGGTTTAACATAATTGTTTGATTTATAAAATCTGGAAAAATGAAAAATGATCCTATTTTTTGATTTTTATTACTATTTTATTTCTTCCATTAATTTTTTTCATTAATAAAGTCTTGACACCTACTTTAAGTATGAATATTTTTTACCACACTATAAAGTGAACACAAAACTAATTTATTATTTTGTTTTCAGCAACATCGCCATGAAAAATTAATGATTCCGAAAGCACAATTTATATCGAAAGCTGCACGCAAACTGTTTGGAGACGATTTTTCGACAGATCGCGACGATTTGGAAGATTCTCCGCGCACTCCTACACCACCGCGCACTCATACACCACCGCGCACTCCTACACCACCGCGCACTCCTACACCACCGCGCACTCCTACACCACGACGCAGTTTTTCGTCACCGCGCACCCTGACACCACGGCGCAGTTTTTCGTCACCGCGCACCCTGACACCACGGCGCATTCGGACACCATCGCGTCGCAGATTTTCACCAACGCGCGCTTCAGGACCATCGCGCACTCGAACACCACAAATATCAAATCGGCATCATCAACCGCCTGTCCAAAATGTGATGCGCACACCATCGCGCGAAGCACAAAATGATCGAAGACGTGAGCGGTCACCTCCAAAAGTGAGTTAATATACGGAGAGTACATTATCGTCTTTAGACAGTAAAATAAGTCCGTCATTCCAGTGTTAACCCATTATATAAAAGCCGTTCATGCGTTTTCGCAAAAATTCAAAAAATCGTTTTTATTTTATAACAAGTAGTTTTTTTTTATTGTATCAACAGCTAGAACTCTCTGTCAACTTCATTTTTCATAAAATTTTTTTTTAAAAACACATTAAATTTGTATTGCAAAAAAGAACTATTTCTATTGGAAAAATCTCTGCATTTTCACATGCAGAATTCAAATCCACAAAAAGGTTACTAGAAAATCAACTCTTTGAATGTTCGGGGCTTAATGTGTTAATTTTTATGCAAATTTATTCTGTTATTAAATGCGTGTTTGTGTGTTTGATAAAGCGATGTTTTTTTTTCTTTTTATTTTTATCCAGGTTGATCTAGGAGATGGAATCCTCATTAACCAAGAGGCGTGGGAAATATTGGAAGACGAGGACTGCCACTCTAAATTTGTAGCAGGTTTGGCAACGGCGATTTGGGGGAATCGCGGATTGATGCTCCGTTGTTTTGATATTAACCGATTGAGAAATAAAACGATTCCTGGCATCAATAGCCCTGTGCGAAAATTCACGCCAAGAAAATTAAAAGTTTTGAAACGTGAGTACCAATTTTTAATAGTTTGCACTCTTCAAAAATGATATCTGAGGCGTCTAGTTCAAAAACCAGCCAAGTTCAAAAAAATCCATTATTGAGGTATTCACAAAAATGAACAATTTTGATCATTAACTATCGTTCTATTATATTTTTTAAGTAAAAAATATTCTTCCAATTACAAAAAAAAATTTTTTTAATTTTCTTATGAACCTAAGTGGAGATACAAATCTGTGGCTCAAACAAAGAAACAGATAAGTGCCATTTTTCACTTTTAAGTTGATAGAATATTTTTCATTGGTTTTTCATTTTATTTTTATTATGTTACGCATCGAAAAAAAAAATTGAAGAACTTAAATGTACAAAGTTTTATAGAGTTTACATCTTAAAATTTAGTTAAAGAACTACAGTTTTACTTTGAGTTACAGTTTAAATTCAAAAATTTTATTTTTAAGCGTTTTTACAAAAAAAAATTATGTGTTAGTTGCATTTTAACCACAGATGTTTATTTCAATTGTCTTGAAAACATGAAAAATGGACTTTGTCGGTTTTGAAACTAGGCATCTAATTAACATTTATAAATTAATGTATTTTGCATTTTTAGGGTGCTACATACAACACCTGGAAAAACTAAAAAGTGAAAGGAAAAAAAAAAGAACAAAAAGCCAAGATGAACATGAATCGCTACATCGCGTACAAAAGAAGAGACGTCATCAAAAAATATTTGATTCGATTCAATCAGAGAAATAACAATTGACCGATTACACAATAAGTTTTCTGTTCTGGTTCAAATTCAATATTCTACAATACATATAATTTTAATTTTTATCAAACTGATACACTGTAATTTATACTTTTATGCAATACTTATATTTGCAATTTTCAACCAAATCTTAATTCATATTAATCAATTAACCAAATCTTAATTACAGCCAGTTTCAAAATTCTCATTGGAGTATTTTAGATAAAACAACTTTTTTAAATTTCTCATTAGTTACTTGGAGTTACTATTATTTCTCTCCATTTTATCATTAATTTAAATTCATGAATAAAGTTAAGTATCAAGTACCATACAATTTATAAATAATAAAATACTACGTTATCATCTGTAAAATTCTCAGTTATTTTAATTCTATTATTACCAATAATAAAGGGAATTAATGATTGAAATCAGTTATGTTCAAATTTGACAATTATAATGATTCCAAATATATCATAATCTGATTTTATAAACTAGATTTGATTTGAAATAAAGAGATCTCAAATCTTTTAGCATTGCTTTTCATACTTTTTGCTAACAATGTTATCATTCATTGTTCAAAATTATTGTACTTTGTTTTCAATTTTATGTGAAAATATAGTTTTGTGTAACAATCAATATTTGTTGATTTGTCATGGGACTTCTGTTCTTATTTATAATTTAATTTCATAAAATTATTTAATTAATGAGTGAAGATTTAAAAACTCAAAATTCAAATATCAAAATCAATTCGGAGTGAGCCGTTCGGGCTTCAATCGTTTCTAACTAAGCATTCATAAAACAGATGTGTTTTATGGCTAAAAAGAATTTTAGCTAGAACCCTTCAACAGCAAACAAACATTGTAAAAAGACAATTCTCTTTTTTCTTCTATTTCATTCTCTTATCTGAGCTATTCCCAGAGTCTCAAAATAAAAAACATTCTTACTCAGAATAATATTTTAATGAATCATTTGTATAGTTTGAATATTGCACTTCGAAAATACCAAAATCCAACATGTATGAAAAAAAAAAAATTTGAAAAACTACACTGAGAGAAAAAATAAGCAGATTTGACTTGCTCAACAAGTTATTTTGGCTTACTTGGTCAAGTAACTTTAAGTAACCCAAATTTGCAGGTTATGGCAAGCTGATTTAGCTTGCTGGAGAAAGCAAAAACAGCTTTTTATTTTTCAAGTAATCATAAAGCGGCCAGAACGGCCGACTGAGCAAGCAAAATCTGCTAGCCCGTCAAGCTAAATTTGCCCGATTCAAAGTAAGCGAATTTGACCGACCATTAACCGGCCGAATTGACTTCTTCTTCTCTCAGTGTATGTTTATTTAAATATTTTAATTATTACCTATCAATTACATGCGCCCGAAAAGTGACAGATTTCTCGTCCTAGTGAATTGAATCACATTAACAAATAGTTCTTTCACGTCTAGGAGCAGAAAAAAGTTGGCAATAGCCAATTTTCTTTGCAACCTCGACGAATTTGAATTAAAAAATGTGTTAAATAAAAAAAAAGGTGAGAAATTGTGAGAAATTGACTTGAGAAATCATATGAGAAATCATATGATTTCATATGAAATCATATGAGAAATCAAATGAGAAATCATATGAATAATCATATGAATAATCATATGATCTTTTTTACCAGGGTTGCATTTTTTCATATTTAAAAAATTCGTATACTGTGAACTAACTTTTCGGATTCAAAATATTAAAATTTACTATAAATTCATTAAAATGTTGAACAATTCCGAGTCTGTCCCTACTCTAACATTGGAAATGTTAAAATATAATACACCTTTTCGCTACGTGTATTTAAAATGACTACGGTTCAACATCGGATTATCAGAATTTCCAGTCCAGGAACAACTACTAATTCTTATCTTGATTTTCAAATTTTCAATGTTTATGATAAATTATGAAAATGAAAGTGACAGAAACGATTAATTTTGTTGGTCTGCAAATGTACATTTTATTTTGTATGGAGTTTCATTAATGAATATTGTTTATGAATAATCAAAATAAAGTTGGTTTAATTTTTGGCAATATAAAATTTTTCAACCCAAGGGGATGCTTTTATTTTTCCCTTGTTGCATAATATTCTACATATAATTCATTGAAAATCTATTCTTCTTTGAAAATTTAGGATCAGCAAATAAATGGTTAGCTGTGACTTATTCTCACAGGTTAATAAATACTAGAAGGCTACCGCGCGCTTCGCGCGCGGCTTCCGAAGATTGGTTAAGGAATATATCTCAAGTTAGATTAGTTTTGTTTTCATACTTTATTATTTTTTTGGTAGTATAAAATTAATTATCGA
>JAAMPD010002220.1:0-16367 GCA_025266255.1 Trissolcus basalis
AGAACCAGAATTAAGTTGTAGGAATATCTATATATATTATATATAATAATATAATTTATAATTATATACATTCTCCTTCCCCCATAATATATATTATATATTATTACTTTTATATATGTAAACGTATAAATGTAGATATTACTATACTATAATTCTGGATCTATTAATACGTAAATAGTGTGTTAAACTCCTTAAATTATGTATTGAAATTTTTGTATTTTGTATTTGGTTGTTATGTTTGATTTGTTTGTCGTTTGTTAGTTCTGTTGGATTTAATTTTTGTAATTCGTACCACCAGGTGGCGTTCGAGTGCGGCGAATTCCCAACAGGCACAATCAAAGGAAACCGTCGATGAATCCAAAATTGCCGCTCACGTCGATCACCAGGCAACTCAAAGAGGTCGGTGAAACAGTCCACGACGAACCGGACGCCTACCCGAGTCCAACCAACTCGGGTTCGAGCACCCTCACCCGGAGACACAGCAGACGAAGGAGTGGAACGGCCGATTCGGACGGTTCCGGAACGCTCAAGCGCCATCATCGGTCCGGGAATGCTACCCCGGTCAGCCCTATTCCACCAGGGACGCCCATCAAGGAGAGGACCAGTCAGATTAGCAGTTACAGAAATGACACACAGGAGGCGAAGATCGCTACGAGTCCCATGCAGCAACAAAATTGTTTGGTATGTTGTTGGAGGAATAAATGAAATGTTCCGTTGGGTTTTTTGTTCTTTCGATTTTGCTAGTCTTGTTAGATTGTTTGTTAGCAGTTTTGGCCACTGCAAAAATCTTGTATTGTTTTGTTATTTGTTACGTTTTCGGAATCTCGTCGCTTTATTACATTGTATGACTGCATTGTTTTTATTTCGTCGTCAGATTAGATCCTTTGAATTACATTGTTCTAACTGAATCGGTTCATTTCATTGTATGACTGAATTGTAATTATTACATTGTTCGATTTAGATCCTTAGAATGTAATTACACTATTTTCTCTTTAGATTGTTCAAACTACGTCAGTTCGTAACATTGTATGATTGCATTTTTTTTCTTATATCGTCTGATCAGATTCTTTCAATAACTTCGCACAATTACATCCTTTGCAATTGTCAAATTTTATTGTTACATTATGTTCTGTAATTACATCGCATGATTTTGTTTTTTATTTTATTTTATTTTATTCTTTTCAGGCAATAAGGCACATATGAGGCCAGATAATCAAAATTATATTTATAATTTTTAACCACAACATTATTGCTTTGTTATATTCCGAAGATGGTACCATATTTAAATGAGCTTTAACAATGTAAAATTAACAGTTTGAGTTGAATTGACTGTTTGAAAAACGTAAAAATGTAACCTTCGTAAAAAAGAAAATATAATGACAATATATTGGCCGTATATCAGTCACATAATGGGAATATAATGTTACGAAAACCATATATTAATCATATATGATATCATTATAATGGCAATTTATTGTCAATTTATAATGTCATTATAATAAAAATTGTTGAATTTTTCGTTTAGCTGTACGGATAAATCACTATATATGGCAATATAAGCCTCATATATTGGCCATATACGTTGTCTATATGCTCATTATATTGATTATGTATGGGCATTATATTTCCATTACATTGATCATGTATCGATCGATTGCCCCTATATTGTCATTATACTTTCCTTTTCACTAGTGAAATATTTCAAAACAATTTGTTTTTACTTTTTTGTGGTTTTTAATGTCAAATAAGACCTTCTATATGAGAAAAACTTTTTATTAAAGCTCATTTTATGGTGTATGCATGAAGAGGTCAATTTCAAAACAAGGTTTATTTAAACATATGACTAATTGCCTCAATCCTTTCCGCAGATGGAGCCAGCAACAATTCTCCCCCCTCCCCCGCCATCACCTCTGCGCCTGTCAGAAGAACCGGAATGCGACTCGGACCTGCTGCCACCCCCGCCTCCGGAGATGTTCCAATCGACCCTCTCCTTGGACTCGCTGCCTCCCCCGCCAGGTCTGGAGGACCTGCCGCTGTGCTCAGCGCCCGAACTCAATAGCTCCTGTCTGAGTCTGATGTCCCTGCCGCCTCCGCCGAGCCCCCTGGTGGGCGACACCGGAACCGTCCGGCGCGCGAAGCCGAAGCAGAGCCCGCCGAGCTACTCGTCCAACGACAGCACGCCCACCCACCAGCCCGGCTCGAATCTCCACCTGCATTCCCCCCAGAGTCCCCCCGCCATCTCCCCTCTAGATGGCGCCCTCTACGCCGAGACCTCGTCCATCCGACCGACCCCGAACATGGACACTGTTCGTCGCAGCGCCCTCAAGCAGAACAGCCACTACGCCTCGCCGCCGTATCTCAACGAGCTGAAGAAGAACTCGAGTCCGCAGCCCCAGCGCAAGGTCACCATCCAGGAGCCGCCACTGTCGCCCAAGAAACCCGTCAAGAAGATCTCCTTCAACCTCGTCAGCCAGGAGCCGGGCAGTCCCCAGCTGCCGGTCCGCAAACCAGCGCCACCTAGGCGCTCCGACAGTACTCGGCTTACGTCGCCGAAGAAACTCGCCGTCTCCGACCAGGCGCCGCCTGGCGACTTTTTGAAGGACCTCCAGAGGGTCATGCGGAAGAAGTGGCAGGTGGCGCAGAAGTGCGCGCTCGATTCAACTACGACCCCCCACGAGGTCCTCGGGTTCCGCGACCCCCCCACCACAATCTCAGACTACAGGGAGACGAATGTTTCGAATTGGGTGCAGGAGCACTATGGCGTCGTTGATAACCTGTACGAAAACGTGTACAGGAACGAGCAGGGCGACTACTGTGGCGCCACCTTGCGGCAGCAGAACAATAATGGCGCGACTGTGACGCCGGTGAAACGGAGGCCGCCGCCGCCCCGCCCAAGAGGGCCGAGACCACGCAGCTCACCACCAGGGCCGCGCACTGACAATAGCAGATAGTTGAGGCGCCATCTGTCGTGATCGGCCGGTTCTGCTGCTGCCTCGGGAGGTGGTGGAAATGACCCGGCCGCGGCCTCTTGCTTTGTCGGGATCTTTGATCGGTTCTTATAACAGGGTCTTAGCAAATTCTTTCAAACTTAGGTTTTAAGATTCGGGTTTTGTAGATGGCGCTGACGACGAGTTGCGATTTGTGACGCGGGTGAATTTAAGTAGGGGGGTTGTGTTTGGTGTTCCCTTAGTTGACGCTTTGAAAAAGATTGTCCCGAGGGTAGGTGGCGCTGTTTGTATACCATGGTTGGGTTGTGGAAACTACCGCCAGGTGGCGCTTTGGGGGTTGAGTTGGAAGGGGGATGGTAGGTGGCGCTGATTTTACGATGGGCCACCAGGTGGCGCTGATACTGTTTATCGTCGCAAAATTGGCTGGGAAATTGTGAGAAAGTTGTAGAAAATTAGATTTGATTTGAAATGCCGAGTGGGTTTCAACTCGAGGGTTTTGCCGACTTCGCTTGAGGTACGAAAATGTGTTGCGCCCCCGCTTTCTGTATGTCCGATGTGTGAAACGAGAACACACGCTGCGTTGTATATAATTCTAGTTATTCGAAATGTAATTGGTGGGACGAGCTCGAGTTGAACCCTCGGTTTTTTTTGACGGTTTCCGGAGATCCCGACAAAGCGGCCCTGCAATCGAGTCTCGCTTATGAAATTTAGACTAGCCAATTTTTCTAGTTTTTATAATTAATTATTGCATCTCCACAGTGTAAAATTTACATTTGTATTTCTCGTTCTCGAAAGAAGGCTAACCAGCCGAGCGCGATGGAATGAAGAAAAGGCACAAGCAATCGCGGACCGGTAAATAAATGGAGCCAGAATCATTTTTTATGTACGAGACCACTGCCACTCTACATTTATAAACAATTGTGATACGTATTGTAAATCTTTATACGAAACATATATCAAATTAGAGCGATCTAGTTTTTTTTAATTATTATTATTATTACTATTTTATGATGACTACTTTTCGAACGATATTGGGCTTTTCCGTAAGAAATAATAAACCGCAATGCCATAAAAACGGTGGGAACAATCTCGTTCGAAATTGTGAAAGCTTGAGACAGATTTTGAAACAGGGGACTTTGTACATTTTAACGCATGAATTTTGATGTTACTTGTAATTATTTATTTGTCGATCATGTCTAGTGTTGAAATTCTTATTTATAGGAGTTAATTTATTCGAAAGTAATTTATATCTGAAAATGAAGAAGAAAGATGAGTTTGAAAAAAAAAGAAATTGTATTTTTGTTTTTGATAAATTTGGTATGGTTTTCTCATAAGTTAAAAGTAGAATCAAAGGCCCCTGCAGCGGAAAATTCCTATAGTTAAGACGCGATATTTATTGTAATTGTGACGAATTTGCGATGTCTGTATATAAAGAGGATAAAAATGGTCAGCGCAGGAATTTGTAGCCGCTTGAGAGAAAAAAAAGGAAACAAAAAAAAAAGAAAAAATAATAAAAATACAAAAAGCAAAAAGTTTGTATGAATGTTTGCGAGCGCATAATATTTTCGATAAATTGTTGCTTGATGACGGACAAAGAAGATTGTCGGCGGACAATTTTGTTTGTTGTTTTTGAAAATCGAATTTTTCGGAGCCGTTTTTTCAAAAGCCGTCTTGTGATGTCGAATTGAAATCTCGCTCATATCAAAGCCTGTATATTTTGAGATGTAAAAGAAGAAGAAACAAAAATGGTAGTAACGTCTAGCGAAAATATTTTTGAAGAGAAAAAATAAAGTGGTCGTTACGCTGAAAAGGGCGCTGGAACAATAAAACACGTTTTTTGGAAAGTTGCATTTAACAAATCACATTCCAGGGGTCTTATTCTCGAACAAATTTCTCGCGTTTCAATTTGTTTGGTTGAAATGTTGCGCTCGGTTTAGAAATCGATTGGCGAAATGCGTCTTGTAGATCAAAACTCAAAGTTTGTCTGACAATTATAGTGCAAACGATTTTTTACAACTGAAACAATGTGACTTGGAACAATTTTCAAGAACTGGACCTCCAGACACGAATTCGATCGACAATTTTTGATGCGAACACACTTTTTTGATGGATATACGATTTTCTGATGGACCGCGATTTTTAATCCATTTTCGACGAATTTTTCCCTATAGCTTTTCACCATTTTCTAACGTCATTTTTGATAAGATTCAAAAAATGAGCCTGTAACAAACTGATTCATTGTTATCGACAAAATGTAAACGCAACAAATAAGCCTGTCCAATCGAAATGAAAAATGTGTCAAAAATCGATTTCGTTCAGTAACAAAAAAACATGTTTATCACTTTTCAGTTACTTTTTATTTTTCATTTAGCTTTATTGTTGTTGAAAGGGATATTATTTAATGTTGAATGTTACATTTTTGAGGATAAAACAAATCAAATCAAGGTGCAATGTTTAAATTCACTTTAAAGAAAGCAAACGTCAAGAGAATCAAATAGTTAAAAGATTTTTGACACCTTTTTGAATTACAAAAAAAAAAATCATTGACAAAATACAATACTTGTTAGTCCCTGCTATTCGTAGCATATTTTTTAAAGCACAGAATAATTATACTAATAAAATTACGAAAACTACTAATAGTATTAATGGTAAGATTGATGATGCATAACACTCGAGTAAACATTTTTTATATTAAAGGTGCTTTGTATATCCATTTGAATATTGCGATATTGCATATTGCATTTATATATGTACATGTATATACAAAATGAAATAATAAATTGCATGTATATAATTAGCTTTGTCATCTTTAATTTTTTTCTTCTCAAATTTATAGTATCGTTTCAATTTCATCATTTTTTTCTAAATTTGTTCGTTCAATTAGAACTGGGAAATTTTTTTTTTTCTCTGTAAGCTGACCTGGTTTTTCTTTTAAAAATAACCGCAATCAAAATCTGTTTATAAATGTTATGATCTGTTTATAAATTTCATTTTTTAAAAGAATTTTTTGACGTTTCCATAAAATCTTTCACTATTTTTATAAATATTATATACATTGGTACAATTTTAATTTTGTTTTTTATAATTTTTGTTTCAACGTTAGATTTATTGTTATCACAATTTGTACGTTATTTTTATCAAGAAAAAAAAAATGAATTGAAATGGAAAAAAATTGATAAAAAAAAATTATGCGTAAATGGGAATATTAGATGCGACGTTCCTAAGAAAGAGTTTGATATGCGTTTGGTTTGCCAGTCATTGCGTCTTTCAGAGCCAACAAACTGTTCAATAAATACGACAGACGTCAGTATACCGAAAGGTGTCCGACAGTCGAGACCTCTTTTTTTTGTCTCTCCCACAGATCCGAACTGAAAATGAGGTAAGAGAAGAATAACAACAATCATAATCTTGACCTCCATTTTTTATTTTCGAAAACAAGTTACAATGTTTGTGATCTGATTTCATATCAGGAGGTTTAATGTAGCATATCGTAATTGATTAATGCCATTTTACAGCGTTTAAGTATACCTTGAAAATCGAGCTAAGAAAATTCTTCTGCCTATCAGTGGGAGCGTATGATATATTGTTTTATAAAAGCTAATCAGACTGATTGTTTTCAAACTTTTGTTTTTTTCCATTCTTTTTTTTCCTGATACCTAATCGACTAACCAAAATTTAACAAAGTTATTTTCTCTTTTCCGCTTTATCTTAACATTTTGTTTGTTTACTAACTTTCTTTTGTTTACTAACATTTAATTTGTTTATATTATTCAATTTGTTTACATAAACAAGTTTTTTTGTTCATTTGTTTACAATTTTCCTTTGTTTATTGTTTTGGTTCGTCCTTTCTTTTATTTTTGTTTACTTTGTCAGTTTTTTGTTTACATTTTTTCTTTGTTTATTGTTTTTGTTTACTTTTGAATTGTTTGCCCTTGGAACAAACAAATTTGTTTTCGTTTGTTTCCTTCCTTTTATTTTTGTTTATTTTGTCATTTTTGTTGTTTTGTTTGTTGTATTTTTTTTTAGATTTGTATAAAAGGATTGTTTGTTTACAGTGTAAGAAAGAGGATGCCGTCCTACAGAGTGTGGGGTTCGACAGTGGACGGTGAAATTGAATTTGAGTCAATGACAACCGAGACGCTGGAGCCGGCGTTGAAAATAATCCGCGACTACTTTTTCCGTGACGAAAATGTGTCGAGATGTGTCGGACTGGACAGTGACGCCGACGCGGCTGATGAGTTGCTTGAACTGTGTAAACAAGCCTCCAAGGACGGTGTCTGTGTCGTAGCGGTCGATTCTACTAACGGCCAGGTCGTTGGAGTTGCTTTTAACAAAATTCAGGTAACATTTTTATTAATAAATTTTCAACAATTTTTTATTTTTTGATTCATTTGTTTATATTTGTTTGTTTCATATTTTTTTGTTTTGTTTATATTTTTTTGATATGTGGTTGTTTCTTTTATTTGCTTTGTTTTTATTTTTTATATTTCATTGTTTTATTTATTCTTTTTATCTGTTTATACTTGATTTAGTTTATTTGTTTACATTTCTTCTTTGTTTATTGTTTTGTTTACCCTTGAAACAAATTTTATTTAGTTCGCCCTTTCTTTTATTTTGGTCAATTTTTTTTCATGTTATTTGTTCTTTGTACTTGTTTTGTTAACATTTTTTTTATCGTTTGTTTTGTTTTTTTCTTCATGTTAACTTCCCAGAGAGAAAATAACAGAAAGTGTTTTGTGTACTGCAACAAATGTTTAAATGTCACAGAATAACTCCCAAGAACCAGTCGAGAAAATCAAAAAGCAAATTGTTTTGAAATTCATCGAGTTGTAAACAATATTTCGTCATGCAAGCATCAAGGTTTTGTCTCATAAACTTGGCGCATTGTTCGTCCGGAATGGCGCAAGAAAGTTTTCTTTGTTAATTAAAGTGTTTCGTGGTACTTTTTGAACGCCTGCGCTTCAGAATGAAAATAGATTTCCGACCGCAGTAATGCAAGGTATCCGATGCCTGGTTTTCGCCCAAGTCTTTTGCATAGCTCATGAAGCAATGTACACCAACTTATATACTGTTAGTTTATGTGAGCTCGAGGCTGCAGAAAAACTTGACGGTTAGATCGCTAAAAGGAATTATTTTTTCATTTTGTCGTCGCATCATAGACTTAACATAAAGACATCCGAATAAAATTAATATCTTACCAACAGAAATATTTATCCAACGTCGAAACATTTGAATTGTAAATTCAGTTTTCATTTTTATTTTTGATAATATTTTTAGTGCATATAATAATTTATCAAATGTATATATATTATATCTTATAAAATTTTATATTTTATTATTCATGAGCAATATAAGAAATTTAATATGATAAAATATAATATTATTTTCCTTATCAATTTGTGAATTTCTTAGGACGACTTTGGACTTGAAGAAATTTTAGGATAAAGATTTAATGATTTCTTAATAAAGGTATGACGTATAAATTCAGCGCAAATTAAACTCATTTTAATGAAAATGGCACAATTTTACAAATCTGAGGGTAAAGCGATCTTAATTAGTTGTCAGAACGAGAACGTGGTGTTTAACGAATTGCTTAAGCCTAAAACGAGATTCACTCAGTTATCAAGTGCGAGAACTTGGAAAAGAAAGCCCTGCTCCTGACAGCTTTGAGAATGCGAATCGTTTGCGCACAGCAGTTATTGAACTTGTAAATTAACTTCATTCCAACTTTTTTTTTCCAACAATTTTGTCATATGAATTGCTTTCCATTATCAACAATAAACTCAAATATGTTTCAACAAAGGGAAATAATTTGTGATGATAAACTTGAACCGTCGTAAAAGTTTGAACGAAAAACTGGCTGTCATAAAGAAGACAGTAAATTTTTTTTTTTTTTCATAAAAATATTGAAGTATACAAAAACAAAGAGGTGAAAGCGTGTGATATAAGTTTCGAAGTCGGTGTTATTTGTGCCGTTGAATTTATATAAAGTCAATGAAACTTAAATTCTAAAACACGCGGAAGATATGAGTATTCATATTTACATCGAAATTGCCTTCACAAACAACTTTGTTGAAAATTCCGCTCAAGTTTTGTTGCCTGTATAATCGTGTTCTAAAGCTGGAATTATTACAGATTGAATTAAATTTAAACTGTTACATTTTTACTATATCGTTACGTTTTGATATTGTATTAAATTATCGATTTCGCTTATTTGTAAGATTAATTAATTAATTAACTAACTTAAAATAAACTCCTATGGAAGTTTGTTGAAATTTGCATCATCAGAAAGTGCAAAGTTAACATTTAAGAATTGTTCTTCGAAGTCGCGAATATTTATCAAGAAAATTAACCTGAATTTGAATGAATGAAACGTATATAAATGAGTTCACTGGTGTCATAAATTAAAAACAAAAATGGATATTCATCAATGCAAACTAGCTCTGAAGATCCGTTCGAGCGCCAAGTATATGAAAACCGTGAAATTCAGCATGTCATATTCATTGGACATCTGAATATGTCTGGGTTGAAATAGAGAATATATATCTTGCGGCATAAATTTACCAACCTCCATATAAAATAAACAATTTTTCGTAAAAAATGCTTCCAGGAGATAATTTAGACGTCTCATAAATTCGAAACGTTTTTTAATACTTCAATTCTCACTGTTTTTTATTTTTTTCACTGACCGCACTTTGGTATAGGGAGTTATATTGAAAGCGTGAAAATTCGAGCGCATTTTATGAATCAAATATAAAGCTCGCAAGAAAGTAGCATAAATTAAAGAAACAAAACGGCTCGGAAATTCAGACAAAATGAGTTCATACCTTGTATCTAGGACGCAGTTGCCATTATTGCCTAACCTATTGCCGAGTTACTAACGTGAATGGAATAAGTTCATGAGATCGACTCGCTCCAAGTGCGACACTTTTCTCTTTGAGTTTGGCATTTGCCTCGGGCGGGTTTTTAAGTCGATTGCCTCTGAACAAGGAAAACTCTAAATAGATATTTCATGTATTTAAAGGACGTCTGCTATAAATGAACAATATGAAATAACGAAAAATAGAACAAGCCAAAATTATAGGTATATACAATTTCATAAATAATGTTTCAAGAAAAATATTTTAATCGACTTTCAACGGTGAAATTAAAAATGAACCGGGTAGAGACAGAATAGTTAGACAATTTTGATTTCTTAATTGTACTTATTTTCTAATTAAAAATCATAATTTATATGGGAATATTTTATATAAAATAACTGATATTTTAATTGGCAATATTTCGCTAATTTGAAGAAATTCATTTTTGTCGAAACGTCCTCAAATTTTAAACGAGTCAACAAATTGTATAAATGAAATCATTTTTGATCAACCAAAAATTTTGTAACTCGATTTCATATAAATTGAAAAAAAAAAACTAATTTATTTCGACTGCTATTTCTGGGGAAATGAATGCAAATGATTTACTTTTTAGATTAAAATAATAAAAAAAAAAGGTGCAGTGCACAGCACTATCGAAACGACCATGGGCGGTCAAAATGACCGGCTAATACGCTTTGAATGAATAAATGAAACAAAAAACGAAACGTTCTGTATAAAATACACAAAACAGTAAATATGCAAACATGTTCAATGTACACTTTATTTCGAAAAATATTGAAATTTTATGGATCGTTACAGAATGAAAACATAATATTCAACTAGGCAAATTTACTTTGTAGCATCAAAATTGAAATTAGTTATTTCATTTTAAAATAAGTGATCGAATTTGTATCATTTTTCGTATCAAAGAATTTGTATGAAAATTGAAATATTGAAAAAATCTAATTATAATAGTTTAATATCTTAAATACAAATACTGTAAAAGTGTTTAAAATATCGAATTATTCTGTTTTTTTCTTCCATCCAATGTCAAGTGAAATATAATTTCGTTCAAATAAAATTTAAAAAACTATACTCAAACCATGCATTCTAAACGTTCTAATTGAGGTAATTCAGTTCGAGTTGAATTCATAAAATAGGTCCCCTTTTTAAGTTGTTTTCATTCACAAAGAAAAATCTCGGTTGATTTGTTTCGGGTTCGATCGAGCGTGTTTGCAATCGAAACATAATTATACTCCATTTAATGAAAAGAGACAAAACGACACGAGAAGCCGCTGTTCAAAAAATTTAAATCCAACTCGAGCATTAACAAACCAATTACGTTTGACATGACAACTCGGCCTACACGAAAATAATATATTGAACATCACTTGAATAGCCCGTGATTTTCTCATTACTCAACATTGTGTTATTTTATTCAAATTTTACAGCCTTAATTAACTGCAAATTTTATTTTATTTTCAGCAACAATGAGAACGCGGAAAGCTCGAATAGGCCACTTTTCTCCTCTCACGTCGGCTGTCAACCCAGAAGAGCTCTCGAAATAGAACAACCAATTTTCAAAAGATAAGAAAATTTCGATACAGAAACAACAGACAATTCTATTTCTCGGAACTTAACGACGATGAAGAAGGATCGAGTCAGACTGCGGGAGCTGGGATCGAAGCTGCTGAAGGACTTTTAAAGTTATCGGACGGAAGCTCAAGCCATGTCACATCACGGGATACTGGTGCTGATAATTGCCTGCGCGATTTCGAACGTTCACGGAGTCGGCGGTCTGTTTGGCGGCTCGGGAACTCGCGGGGAAAGTGGCATCAAGATCGGCGGAAACGAGCGGGGAACGATATCGCGCGGCGTCAGCATCGGAACTACCGGCCGAGGCAGCTCGTCCATCCGTCTGGGCGAGGGACGTATGACGAATTCGACGAGACAGCGTCCTGCAGTAACCACTCATACCATCAGCACCACCACACCTCTACCTGTCATTCAACAACAGTACTATAGTCCACACAATGGTACTAAAAAACTTTTGAATGTAAGATTCATGACTCAATTTGGTATTACATCAATTGCATGATTTTAATCTTCTTTCAAATTTTCTCATCAAAAGTTGGACGATTGAAACTGTCCTTGTAAACGACGAAAAAATATTCATTTTAAAATGGAAATATGAATGAGCGGGTCTTTTTTAATTTTTCCTGAGAAGGTATTACAACCGATCAAACAGGATCAGCGATGAAATTGCATGAAATTTTAATTGTTGAAAAAGAAAAATGAGTTGAAACGGAGTTTATTTGATAAAGTTATTTCATAAAGTTTTCGAAGATTTCAATCGTTGGAGGTAAGGTTTTTGTTTTATTTTTGTCCAGAAAAGTTGAATGGAGAAAAACCAACATTGATTTAACATTGACAAAACATCCAGAGAGGACTGAAGAGACAGACAGATGATTTGAAATTTTCTTCTGTACACAGAGCATCAAAAGCTCATTTGATTCCATTGCCTCGTTCTCAATTAGGCTGGCGAGGCGTCGAGGCAATTCCGCTTGCCATGTTTAATAGTAGATCTAAAGTCAGTTGACTTTCCAACTCCAGTCGATTTATTTAATTAAAGGTTGTTTAGTTAATTGATGAATTTTCAAGACTAATTAATTGTGGGTTCAAATTATATTCTCGAATACAAATTGATATCGCTTGACGATAACAACTACCTTCCCCTGTCATAATTTATCACGGGGCTTCTTATTTGCATTGACTAGAAGTTAAATTTTGTTAATTGCTAAGGACAAAGTCAATTTTTCAATTAAGCTTGAAATTACAAAAAAGCTGTATACAAAACTGAACAGCCGAATTACAGAGCGTCTGAAAATTGTTTGCATTTCAATTTATCTTCGATATAATTGGTTTCAGATTGGAATAGCAATACCTTTCCAGTTGTTCCGTCCGCGAGCGTTCAAGACAGCAACATTCAATGCCATCAGCGACATATCGAAGAAAAGCGGTCGAGGACCGAAATTGAGCTCTCTGGAACGTTACACTATCAACCCTCAATTCATCACTCTAGGCTTAACGCCAAGCCCAACAGGTGAGCTCAAAACCAAAACTTACAGAAACCTCGAAACGTTGAGGAGAATCCCAAAGCTGCAGTAAAAAGTGGTGTTTCATTTTAAATCGTTTGCTCCGTAGATTTGAAAAGTTTTTGGCCCCAAATGCTCTAAAAAAAGTTTGAACAAATAAGCATCATGTTCCGAAATGAAACACTGCTTTTTGCAATGTAGAAGCTTGTGAAATTGAAATTCAACTTGCACAAGAATACTGTTCAGAAGTTAATACTCAGCACGAGGAACAATGTTTTTCGTGAGAGGATTTTTGGGTCAGCCAAATTGATGACAGTGCGGAAACTTTCGATTACCCTTCAATTAAATTTTGCGGACGAAAAAACAATTCAGATTTTCGCAATGTTAATTTGAATTCCAGAATCAAACTTTTCCACTCAGTTGTACTGTGAGCACCCTCAGATATTTTTCAATTCACGCAAAATTTCACCAAACTTCTACTACTATTTTCTGTTCACCGCGCTGACAACAAAACATGACGATGTAGTTCATCATAACTTTTCTACTCACAATTCAAAACCGATGGCAAACTTTCTGAAAAATTCAAAAAAGAAGGTTCTATCAGAATTAAATCTCAGGTTCAATCGTTTGTTTGGTTCCCGATAGTTTACATTAGATCCGACTTAATTTGTTTACATACACTAAGCTTTGATTCCTAATAGGGTCTTCATTGGCTGGATGTAATATTACACCGAATGTTTGAACTGCTAACTGAAATGTTAACCTGCCTTTATTTGAACATCTTGTTCTCAAGTTTTCCCCTGATCGGATTTTACAGAGACCTGATTTTCAATAAAATTCAATTGAAAACTCATCAGCCGGAAAACACACATCTCGAATGAAAGCTTGACGAAACAAAAACAGAAAGCAAAAGAAAAACAGCAATAATAATTGCAATAACATTTCATAAAATGATGACATCAGTTTTCCGAAACCGGATGACGTGGACGTATTTCGACCTGGTGAAATTTATCACAAAATCGTATGTTGCAGTTCAATTAACCCTCTCGAGAAAATCGAAGGCTGAGCTTTATTGTTTTATTGGCAGCATTCCAAAACACTTGTAGCAGTTTGTTTTAGATATTAGATGAAAATATTTATCTTGCTTGCGTGCGAAAGATTTAAAACAAGCCACAATGTTTTCGTGATTTAATGCTCCGGATGAATCAAAAGGGCATTGATATCGCTTATACACGTCCCACTTTTACAAACATCTGATGAATAAAATTTTCGGCTCAAACGAGATTTGTCATCGATTAGCCGTTCTGCTTTTACATACTATTCTTAGATTATGCAATGTGAATGTTACATTCCAGGATGATGCAGAAACGTTGCGTCACGTAAATGCAAGTGTGAGAAGAAATTTAAAATTCATCTGTTCCTGAATCATTCCAATTTCGCAGCAGGAACTTGAGAAATGTAGCAATTTCTATACTTCTGGAATTTTTATTTCATTTTGCATTCCACTTAAAATGTACTTATATTCTGGATATCGAAGAGATTAAAAAAAATTGATTAAATTACAAGTCATATTTTATAATATAAATTCTATGTATCGAATGAGACATAAAATTGGTCCGACAGGTTTAAGCATTCCGTGGAGAATTTTTCGAACCCATCAGAAATGGTACAGACAACCAATAGCGTGACATTTTTTCATCTACCAATCGTTTTGACAGATCAATGTTTTATGGATTTTTTCATTCCATCGGTTCGTAATCATGTTTTTGGAGTTATAATTTTTTGACGTTTAATCGATAAATAAAAGTGCGTATAAATCAATCAATAATTATTTTCTACAGCACCCAAGTTGGAGTTCAGACTTTTGTAAAATAATAGTAGCAAGATGAAATGTTATGTCACAAAGGTCTCACAACAGGGCGAAACATTTAATCGACGGCCTGCGCTAAACTGGGAAATTACACAGCCACAAGACAGATTGAAGTTGGTGGCTTTATGAAAACCACAACTGCTGTCATTTCTTCATTCGAAAATATGCGATTCTGCATTTGCGAATTGAATGTATCATTTCAGCGTGTATTTGGAAAATCAATGCAAAATCTCGACCTGGCATTCGGAAATTTAATCAATTCAAAACAAAAAAACAAAACAGGAAAGGAAATTCAAAACAAATAGCATTAGAGAAAAGTGGTATCGAGCAAATGCGTTTTGGATTTTCTAAAAGTGTAATGCATGCAACTGTAGTCCTTTTGTTTCAACTGGACATTGGATATGTAAAAATATCAGATAACTCACAGGGATTTTTTTGCCCTTTTCTCTTTTGAAGATATAAAAGTGAAGCAAATTTCTTCTTTTATTCACACAGATATCGAAATGGGTTGAATTATTTGTTTTTCTTATACATAACACTCGAATTTGATATACAAACGAGTGTCTCTCCGTTATTGCATCGTACGAGCGCACTTTTTTCATTTTGTTATTCGAGCAAATAAAATAAATTCCAATAAATCTTTGTTGAAAAGACGTTCAAATGACGTGACAAAAGCTTTCATCAGGTGTCTCAAATAAATTTTTCTCACGCTATTTTGATTTCTCGGGTAAATTGTTCGAAATATCATTTTAATGTTATTGCAGTTTTCTTTAGTGATGGATCTTTTCTTTTCCATTCAACATAATAAATTGCAGCTCGTCACTTCTTTAGATCTTTTAAATCTAAGTAAACCCCCAGCAACGACATGAAAACCGATAAACGTGGTCAGCAAAGCTCGCCAAAACTTCATGCATTATAGTCAGACAGGTTTACTGTATTTTAAAGTTCGAACCAAATCTCTTCTTCGATCTTTCTTTTTTATCTGAGGCGACGGAAAGTCGCTGAAATCACACAATAGTCTAGGAACATTTTTATTCAAGGTTTAGACATTTGCGTTTATCTCAAGTTGCTGAATTAACAAGAGAATTTCAGCTGTCCCGAAATTATCTGGAAAATCACCTCCGTGCAATGAAAGGCTCGCATTCATCTCTAACTAGTTGCTTGGCGTGCCTATTTTCATTTCAACTTGTATTCAAAATTTTCAATTATGCTTCCCAAGCATTTTGTGGAGACTGATAAATATTTCAATTTGTAATTGGTTTTAATAGTTAATAATGCGGCTTTCAAATTCTGATTACCTTTTCCATCGTTCTAGACAACATATTTGGGTCAGTTTAAATCACTTGTTTGATAAATTTTAAATTATCAAATCAAATAGAAACAATAATGAAAAAAGAATATCACATTTTCTTTCTTCTTTTTCAAATTTTCAATATCTTTAGATTTATTTTCAAAAAGTTCATTAAAAGTTTTTCTCTACGTCGCTTATTTTTTGCGCAGCTTATACTTTGTTAAGAAATAATCTGTATCGGTTATCAATTTTTTTACATTTAATAAATCATCGATTCGATCGAAATATACATTATAAATAATT